>PVHY01015363.1:0-36143 GCA_004024945.1 Uropsilus gracilis
TTTTGATTTAGGCCTTCAGGCCGTAAGGTTTGTTTTCAGGTAGAATCTCCTTAATTCAAACAGACTCCAAATGGTGCAGTATATGTCTTTCTGTGATTTCTCTGTAATTTGATGGACACAGAAAATCTATCTTTGTTTTAAACTTCATGGATTAGAGTAGGATATATGTCCATATCACTAATAGATCTTAAGTCATGATTTCACCCACTTGTATTAACCCTTTTATCATTCAAATTTCTGCAAATTTAGCCCTTTCAGACCAACAGGCAGTGTTTTCAAGGAGAAAACTCCTGAGTTCAGTTAGACACCAAAGGGTGCAATATATATCTTTCTGTGACTTCTCTGTACTTTGATGATCATAGATGAAATCTAATTATTACACTTCATGGAGTAGAAAAGGATATCTGTCCATGTCACCCACAGATCATAAGTTATGATTTCTCCCACTACTTAATAACCTTTTTTCATTCAAATTCATGCTGATTTAGGCTTTTCAGGACAACAGCATTGTTTTTAGTGAGAAACCTCCTGAATTCAATCAGTCTCCAAAGGGTGCAGTCCTACTGGAAGTGTTTTCAGGGAGAAACCTACTGCATTCATTTAGACTCTAAAGGGAGCCGTGTATATCTATCTGTGACTCCTATTTACTTTGATGATAATTGATGAAATCTCTCAATGTTTTACACTTCATGGAGAACAAAAATGTAAGTGCATTTTATACATCTTAAGTCATGATTTCTCGCACTTGTTATTAACTATTTTCATTCAAATTCCTTCTGATTTAAGCCATGCAGGCCAACAGGCACTGTTTTCAGGCAAACCTCCTTATTTCATTCAGACTCCAAAGGGTGCAGTATATATCTTTCAGTGACTTATCTTACCTTGATGATAATAGAAATAATCTCTCTATGTTTTGCATTTCATGGGTTAGAAAAGGATGTAAGTCCATATCACTGACAGATCATAAGTCATGAGTTCTCCCACTTGTTATTAACCATTTTTTCCGTTCAAATTCCTCCTTATTAGGCATTTCAGGGCAAGTGGCAGTGTTTTCAGTGAGAAACCTTCTGAATTCAATCACACTCCAAATGGTGCAGTATATATCTTAAAGGATATAAGTACAGATAAGTACAATGTACAGATTTCCTGTACATTGATGTTCATAGATGATATCTCTCTGTGTTTTACACTTCATGGGGTAGAAAAGGATATAAGTCCTAGTCAACCACAGATCTTAAGTAATGATATCTACCCCTTGTTATTAACCATTTTTTTAATTCAAATCCTGCTGATTTAGGCACCTCAGGCCATACGGAAGTGTTAATAGGGAGAAAACTCCTGACTTCCAACAGTCTCCTAATTGTATTATATAACTTTCTGTGACTTCTCTGTACTTTGATGATCCTAGATGAAAGCTCTCTATGTTTTATACTTTATGGGGTAGAGAAGGATATGCGTCCATATCACCCACAGATCTTAACTCATGATATCTGCTGCTTGTTAGTAATCCTTTTTCATTCAATTTCCTGCTGATTTAGGCCTTTCAGCCAACAGGAAGTGTTTTCAGCAAGAAAACTCCGAATTCCATCAGACCTCTAATAATGCATTATGTATCTTTCTGTGACTTTACTGTACTTTGATGGTCATACATGAAACCTGTTTATGTTTTACACTTCATAGGGTAGAAAGGTATATAAGCCCATATCACTCACAGATCTTAAGTCATGATTTCTCCCACTTGTTTTTAACCCCTTTTTCATCCAAATTCCTGCTGATTTAGGCCCATCAGTCCATAAGGCAGTATTATCAGGGAGAAAACTCCTGAATTTAAACAGTCTCTTAAGATTGCATTATATATCTTTTTGTGACTTCTCTCTACTTTGATGATCACAGATGAAATATCTTTATGTTTTACACTTCATGGGTTAGAAAATGATATATGTCCATATCACCCACAGATCTTAACTCATTATATCTGCCACTTGGTAGTAACACTTTTTTCATTCAAATACCTGCTGATTTATGCCTTTCAGGCCAACAGGCAGTCTTTTCAGCGAGAAACCTTCTGAATTCCATCACACTCCAAAGGGTGGGTACATATCTATATGGAACTTCCCTGTATGTTGAAGTTTATAGATGAAATCTATGTTTTATGCTTCATGGAGTAGAAAAGTATATAAGTTCATATACCCACAGATCTTAAGTCATGTATTCTGGCACATGTTATTAACCCTTTTTTCATTCAAATTCCAGCTGATTTAGGCTTTTCTGCCAACTAAAATGTTTTCAGGGAAAAACCTACTGTACTCAATTAGACTCCAAATGGTGCCGTATATATCTTTCTGTGACCTCTCTGTATTTGATATCATAGATGAAATCTCTCTATGTTTACACTTCAAGGGGTAGAAAAGGATATAATTCCATATCACTCACAGATCTTAAGTCATGATTACTCCACTTGTTATACACAACATTTGCATTCCTATTCCTGCTGATTTAGGCCTTTCAGGACAACAAAATGTTTTCAGCGAGAAAACTCTTGAATTCAGTCAGTGTAAAAAGGGTGTAGTATATATCTTTCTGTGATTTCTCTGTACGTTGATGATCATAGATGAAATCTCTCTATGTTTTACGCTTCATGGGGTGGAGCCTAGGGCCGACCGCATTCAGTATATATCTTTCTGTGACTTCTCTTTCCTTTGATGATCAAAGTTGAGAATTCTCTATTTTTACACTACATGGGGTAGAAAAGGATATAAGTCATTATCACCCACAGATCTTAAGTCATGATTTATTCCACTTGTTATTAATTCTTTTTTCATTCAAATTCCTGCTGATTTAGGTTTTTCAGGTATAAAGCAGTGTTTTCAGGGAGGAAACCCCTGAATTCATACAGACACCTAAGATTGCAATAAATACATTTTTGTGACTTCTCTGTACTTTCATGATCATAGATGAAATCTCTCTATGTTTTACATTTCATGGGGTAGAAAAGGATAGGACCATAACACCACAGATCTGAAGTCAAGATTTCGCCCACTTGTTATTAACCCTTTTTTCATTCAAATTCCTGCTGATTGAGGCCTTTCTGGCCAACAGGCAGTGTTTTCAGTGAGAAACCTCCTGAATTCAGACACCAAAGGGTGCAGTATATATCTTTCAGTGAATTCTCTTTACTTTGATGATCATAGATGAAATCTTTCATGTTTTACACTACATGCGGTAGAAAAGGATAAGTCCATATCACCCACAGATCTTAAGTCATCAGTTTCCCACTTGTTATTAACCTTTTTTTTTCATTCAAATTCCTGCTGATTTAGCACTTTTTGGCCATAAGGCAGTGTTTTCAGGGAGAAAGTTCTTGAATTCAATCACACTCCAAAGATTGCATTAAATATCTTTGTTACTGCTCTGTACTTTGATGATCATACATTAAATCTCTCTGTTTTCCACTTCATGGTGTAGAAAGGATATAAGTTCATATTACCCACAGATCATAAGTTATGATTTCTGCCAATAGTTATTAACACTTTTTTATTCAAATTCCAGCTGATTTAGGCTTTTCAGGCCAACAACAGTTTTGTCAGCAAGTAACCTTGTGAATTCAATCAGACTCCAAAGGGTGCAGTATATATCTTTCTGTGACTTTCTGTACTTTGAGGATCATAGATGAAAACTCTCTATGTTTCACCTTTCATGGAGTAGATAATGATATATGTCCAAATTATCCACAGATATCAAGTCTTGATTTTTACCACTTGGTATTAACCCGTTTTTCAATCAAATTCCTGCTGATTCAGCCCTTTCAGGCCACCAGGCAGTGTTTTCACTGAGAAACCTACTAAATTCATTCATACTCCAAAGGGTGCAGTATATTTCTTTTGGTAACTTCTCTGTACTTTCTGATCATTAATGAAATATATGTTTTACATCATGGGATAGAAAAGGATATAAGTCCATATCACCAACAGATATTAAGTCATGATTTCACCCATTTGTTATTAACATTTTTTTATTCAAATTCCTACTGATTTAGTCCTTTTAGACCAAAAGGCAATGTTTTCAGCGAGAAACCTCTTGAATTCAATCCGACTCCAAAGGGTGCAGTATCTATCTTTCTGTGACTTCTCTTTCCTTTAATATCATAGATGAAATCTCTGTATGTTTTGCACTTCATGGAGTAGAAAGCGATACAAGTCATTATCACCCATAGATATTAGTTCATAATTTCTCCCACATGTCATTAACCCTTTTTTCTTTCAAATCCCTGCTGATTTAGGCCTTTCAGGCCAGCAGGCTATGTTTTCAGCACGATACCTACTGCAATCAGATTCCAAAGAGTGCTTTATATATCATTCAGTGATTTCTCTTTACTTAGATGATCATAGATGAAATCTCTCTATGTTTTAGACTACATTGGTAGTAAAGGATATAATTCCGATCACCCACAGATCTTAAGTCATGATTTCTCTCATTTGTTATTAACCCTTTTTTCATTCAAATTCCTGCTGATTAAGGGCTTGAGGCCAACAGGCTGTGTTTTCAAGGAGAAACCTCCTGAATTCAATCAGTCGCCCAAAGGTGCAGTATATATCTTTCTGTGACTCTTCTGTGTTTGGTGATCATAGATTAAAAGTATATTTTATTTCATGGGGTAGAAAAAGAAAATATCCATATTACCCACAGATCTTAAGTCATGATTTCCCCACTTGTTATTAACCCCCTTTTCATTCAAATTCCTGCCATTTTAGTCCTTTCAGGACAACAGGCATTGTTTTCAGTAAGAAACATTCTGAAGCAATCACACTCCAACAGGTGCAGTATATATCTTTATGGAAATTTACTGTACATTGATGTTTATAGATGAAAATCTCTCTATGTTTTACACTTCATGGAGCAGAAAAGCAATTAAGACTTATCACCCACAGATCTCAAGTCATGATTTCTCCATCTTGTTAGTAACAGATTTTTTATTGAAATTCCTGCTGATTTAGGCCTTTCAGCCCAACAGGCATTGTTTTCAGTGAGAAACCTCGTGAATTCAATTGAACTCCAGAGGTTGCTGTATATACTATCTGTGACGTCTCTGTACTTTGATGATCATAGATGAAAACTTTATGTTTCATTCTACATATGGTAGAAAAGGATATATGTCCATATCACCCACAGATCTTAATTCCTTATTTCTCCCACTTGTTATTAACCCTTTTTTCATTGAAATTCCTGCTCTTTTAGGATTTTCAGGACAATTGGCAGTCTTTTCAGTGAGACACCTCCTTAATTCAATCAGACTCCAAATGGTGCATTATATTTCTGTCTGTGACTTCTATGTACTTTGATGATCATAGATGAATACTCTCTATGTTTCACTCTTCAAGGAATAGAGAAGGATATAAGTTCATAACACCCGCAGATTTTAAAACCTGATTTCTCCCACTGTTATTACAACATTTTTCATTCAAATTCCTGAAATTTAGGCCTTTCAGGCCAACAGGCAGTGTTTTCAGCGAGAAACCAACTGAATTAAATCATACTCCAAAGGGTGCAGTATATTTCTTTCTTTGACTTCTCTGTAATTTGATGATCATAGATGAAATATATGTTTTACACTTCATGGCGTAGAAAATGAAAGAAGTCCATATTACCCACTATCTTAAGTCATGAATTCTCAACTTGAATCACTTTTTCATTCAAATTCCTACTGATTTAGGCCTTTCAGGCCAACAAGTTGTGTTTTCAGTGAGAAACCTTCTAAATTCAATCACACTCCAAAGGGTGCAGTATATAGCTATATGGAAATTCCCTGTACGTTGAAGTTTATACATGAAATCTCTCTCTGTTTTAGGCTTCATGGAGTAGAAAAGTATATTAGTCCATATATCATGAATTTTGGCACTTGTTATTAACACTTTTTTCATTCAAATTCATGCTGATTTAAGCTATTGACACCAACTAAAGTGTTTTCAGGGAAAAACCTCCTGAATTAAATTAGACTCGAAAGGGTGCAGTATATATCTTTCAGTGACCACTCTTTATTTGTTGATCATAGATGAAATCTCTCTATGTTTTACAGTACATGTGTTAGAAAAGATTATTAGTCCATATCACCGACAGATCTTAAGTCATGATTTCTCCCACATATTATTCTCCTGTTTTTCTTTCAACTTTCTGTTAATTAAGGGCTTTCAGGCCAACAGGCAGTTTTTTCAGTGAGGAAACCTGCTGAATTCAATCACACTCCAATAGTTACAGTATATACCTTTCTGTGACTTCTCTGTACTTTGATGATCATAGATGAAATCTCTGTATGTATTACACTTCATGGGGTAGAAAAGAATATAAGTCCATATCACCCACAGATTGTAAGTCATGATTTCTCCACTTCTTATTAATCCTTTTTCATTCAAATTCCAGCTGATTTAGGACTTTCAGGCCAAACACAGTGTTTTCAGCAAGAATACTCCTGATTCAATCAGACTCCAAAGGGTGCAGTATATGACTTTCTGTGACTTCTCTCTACTTTGATGATCTGATGAACACTCTCTATGTTTAACCCTTCATGGAGTAGAAAAGGATATAAGTCCATAACACACACAGATCTTAATTCCTGATTTCTCCCACTTGTTATTAACACTTTTTTCATTCAAATTTCATCTGATTTAGGCTTTTCAGGCCTGTTGGAAGTGTTTTCAGGGCGAAACCTCCTGAATTCAATCAGACTCCAAAGGGTGCAGCATGTATCTTTATGGAACTTTCCTGTACATTCATGTATATAGGTAAAATCTGTCTATGATTTATACTTCATGGGGTAGCAAAGGATATAATTCCATATCACAAACAGATTTTAAGTCATGATTTCTCCCACTAGTTACTAACCCTTTTTTCATTCAAATTCCTGCGGATTTATGCCTTTCAGTGCATAAGGTTTGTTTTCAGTAGAAACTCCTAAATTCAATCAGACTCCAAAGGGTGCTGTATATGTCTTTCTGTGACATCTCTGTACTTTGATGAACATAGATGAAATCTCTCTCTGTTTTATACTACATGGAGTAGAACAGGATATAAGTCCATATCACCCAAAGATCTTAAGTCATGATTTCTCCCACTTGTTATAAACCATTTTTTCATTCAAATTCCTGCTGATTAAGGCCTTTCAGGCCAACAGGCAGTGTTTTCTGCGAAAAACCTTCTGAATTCAACACGCTCAAAAGGGTGCAGTATATGGAACTCCCTGTATGTTGATTTTTATTGATGAAATCTCTATGTTTAACACTTCAATGAATAGAAAAGGATATAAGTCCATATAACCCACATATCTCAACTCATGATTTCTCCCAATTGTTAGTAATCCATCTTTCATTCCCATTCCTACTGATTTAGGTCCCTCTGGCCATAAGGCAGTGTTTTCAGGGAGAAAACTCCTGAATTCGACCAGACTCCTAGGATTGCATTATGTCTTTCTGAGACTTCTCTGTACTTAGATGATTATAGATGAAGCTATGTTTCACACCTTATGGGTTAGAAAAGGATGTAAGTCCATATCACCCACAGATCTTAAGTCATGATTTCTCCCACTTGTTATTAACGCTTTTTTCATTCACATTTCTCCTGATTTAGGCCTTTCTGGCCAACATGCAGTGTTTTCAGGGAGAAACATCCTGAATACAATCACACTCCTAAGGGTGCATTATATATCTTTCTGTGATTTCTCTGTACTTTGATGTACATAGATGAAATCTCTCTATATTTTACACTTCATGGAGTAGCACATGATCTAAGTCCAATACCCATAGATCTTAATTCATGATTTCTCCCACTTGTTATTAACTCTTTTTTCATTCAAATTCCTGCTGATTTAGGGTTTTCATGCCAACTGGAAGTGTTTTCAGTGAGAAACCTCCAGAATTTATTAGACTCCAAAGGGTGCAGTATATATCTTTTAGTGACCTCTCTTTACTTTGATGATTATAGATGAAATCTTTCTATGTTTGACACTACCTGTGGTAGAAAAGGATATAAGTCCATATCAGCCACAGATCTTAAGTCTGTTATTAACCCTTTTTTCATTCAAATTCCTGCTGATTTTGGCCTTTCATGCCTAAAGGCTGTGTTTTCAGGGAGAAAACTCCTGAATTAAATTACACTCAGAAGGTTGCTATATATATATATCTTTCGGCAACTACCCTGTACTTTGATGATCCTAGATGAACCTCTCTATAATTTAGACTTCATGGGGTAGAAATGGATATAAGTCCAATTCACCCACATATTTTATGTCTTGATTTCTCCCAATTGTTATTAACCCTTTTTTCATTAAAATTTTTGCGTATTTAAGGCTGTCAGGCCAAAATTCTGTGTTTCAGCGAGAAACCTCCTGAATTCAATCAGACTCTGAAGGAGGAGTTTATATTTCTGTGACTTCACTGTACTTTGATGATCATAGATGAAATCTATGTTTTATACTTCATGGGGTAGAAAAGGATATAAGTCCATATCACCCACAGATCTTAAGTCCTGATTTCACCCACTTGTTGTTAAGCCTTTTTTCATTCAAATTCCTGCTAATTTAGACCCTTCAGGCCAACAGGCAATGTTTTCAGGTAGAAACCTCCAAAATTCAAACAGCCCTAAGATTGCATTATATATCTTCTGTGACTTCTCTGTACTTTGATGATAGTAGATGAAATCTCTAATTTTCATACGTCATGGAGTAGATAATGATATATATCCCATAGATCTTCACTATGATTTTTGCCACTTGTTATTAAACCTATTTACATGAAAATTCCTTCTGATTTAGGCCTTTCAGGTAAAAACGCAGTGTTTTCAGCGAGAAACCTTCTGAATTCAATCACACTCCAAAGGGTGAAGTATATATCTTTCTGTGGTTTCTCTGTACTTTGATGATCATAGATGAAATCTCACTATGTTTTACACTTTTTGGGGTAGAAAAGGATATTAGTCCATATCACCCACATATCTTATGTAATGATTTCTCCCACTTGTTATTAACCATTTTTTCGTTGAAATCCCTGTTGCTTTGTGCCATCATGCCGTAGGGCAGTGTTTTCAGGGAGTAAACTCCTGAATTCAATCTGATTCCTAAGATGCAGTATATGTCTTTCTGTAACTTCTCTGTCCTTTGATGATCATAGATGAAAACTATGTTTTACACCTTATGTATTAGAAAAGTATGTAAGTCCACATCACCCACAGATCTGAAGTCATGATTTCGCTCACTTGTTATTAACCATATTTTCATCAAAATTCCTGCTGTTTAGGCCTTTCAGACAAACAGGCATTGTTTAGAGTGAGAAAAGTCCTGAATTTAATCAAACTCCAAAGGCTGCAGTATATTATGTTTGTCACTTTTCTGTACTTTGATGATTATAGTTTAAAACACTCTGTTTTACCCTTCATGGAGTGTATATAAGTCCAATCACCCACAGATCTTAAGTCATGATTTCTCCCACTTGTTATATACCCTTTTTTCATTCAAATTCCTGCTGATTTAGGCCTTTCAGGCAACTGGAAGTGTTTTCACGGAGAAACCTTCTGAAATCACTTAGACATACAGGGTGCAATATATAACTTTCATTGACTTCCCTTCACTTTGATGATAATAGATGAAATCTCTCTATGTTTTACACTACATGGGGTAGAAAAGGATATAAGTGCATATCACCAACAGATCTTAAGTCATGATTTCTGGCACTTGTTATTAACACTTTTTTCATTCAATTTCCTGATGATTTAGGACTTTCAGGCCAATTTGCAGTCTATTCAGTGAGAAACCTCCATAATTATATCAGACTCCAGGGTGCAGCATATATCTTTCTGTGACTTCTCTGTACTTTGATGATCATAGATTAAAACACTCTGTTTTATACTTCATCGAAAGAAAAGTATAAAAGTCCATATCACCCACAGATCTTAAATCATGATTTCTCCCACTTGTTATTAATCAATTTTTCATTCAAATTCCTGCTATTTAGGACTTTCAGGCCAACAGACATTTTTTAGTGCGAAAAACCTCCTGAATTCAATCAGACTCCAACGGTGCAGTATATATTTTTCTGTGAATTCTCTTTCCTTTCATGAATATAGTTGAAATCTCTCTATGTTTTACACTTCATGGTGTAGAAAATGATATAAGTGCATATCACCAACAGATCTTAAGTCATGATTTATCCCACTTGTTATTAACCATTTTTTCATTCAAAATCCTCCTGATTTAGGATTTTCAGGCCAACTGGCAGTCTATTCAGTGAGAAACTCAGAATTCAATCAGACTCCAAAGGGTGCAGTATACATCTTTCTGTGAATTCTCTGTACTTTGATGATCATAGATGAAATCTCTCTATGTTTTTCACTTCATGGAGTAGAAAAGAATATAAGTCCATATCACCCACAGATCTTAAGTCATGATTTCTCCCAGTTGTTATTAACCCTTTTGGCAAAATGGCAGTGTTTTCAGGAAGAAAGTTCCTAAATTCAATCACACTCCTAAGATTGCATTATATATCTTTCTGTTACTTCTCTGTACTTGATGATCATAGATGAAATCTCTCTATGTTTTACACATCACGGGGGAGAATAGCATATAAGTTCATTCATGCACACATCTTAAATCATGATTTCTTCCTTTTTTTATACCATGTTTTCATTGATTTCCTGCTTATTTTGGCTGTTCAGGCCAACTGGCAGTGTTTTCACGGAGAAATGTCCTGAATTCAATTAGACTCAACAGGGTGCAGTATATATCTTTCAGTGAATTCTCTTCACTTTGATGATCATAGATGAAATCTTTCATGTTTTACACTACATGTGGTAGAAAAGGCTATATGTCCATGTCACCCACAGATCTTAAGTCATGATATCTCCAACTTGTTATTAACCCTTTTTTCATACAAATTCCTGCTGATTAGAGCTTTCAGTTCAACAGGAAATGTTTTCAGTGAGAAACCTCCTGAATTCAATCAGACTCCAAAGGCTACAGTATATAACTTTCTGTGACTTCTCTGTACTTTGATGATCATAGATGAAATCTACGTTTTACACCTCATGGGTTAACAAATGATATAAGTCCATATCACCCACAGATTTTAAGTCATGATTTCTCCCACTTATTATTAACCCTTTTTTCATACAAATTCCTGCTGATTTAGGCTTTCAGGTCAACAGATAGTGTTTTCAGCGAGTGACCTTCTGAATTCAATCATAAGCATAATGGTGCAGTATATATTCTTTATCAAACTTCCCGTACGTTTATGTTTATAGATGAATTCTATCTATGTTTTACTCTTCATGGAGTAGAAAAGGATATAAGTACATATCACCCTCACAGTTAAGTCATAATTTCTCCCACTTGTTATTAACCCTTTTTTCATTCAAATTCCTGCTGATATAGGTTTTTTTTGGCCATAAGCAGTTTTTCCAGGGAGAAAGTTCCTGAATTCAATCAGACTCCTAAGCTTGCATTAAATATCTTTCTGTTACTTCTCTGTATTTTAATTATCATTAATGAAATCACTCTATGTTTAACACTTCATGGGGTAGAAACTGATATAAGTCCATATCACCCACAGATATTAAGTCATGATTTCCCCCACTTGTTATTAATGCTTTTATCATTCAAATTCCTTTTTTTTTTCCTTTCGGTCCATAAGGTTTGTTTTCAGGTAGAAACTCCTGAATTCCATCAGACCTCTAAGATTGCATTATGTATCTTTCTGTGATTTCACTGTACCTTGCTGTTCATAGATGAAATCTACCTTTTACACTACATGGGGTAGAAAATGATATAAGTCCATATAACCCATAAACATGAAGTCATGATTTCTCCCACTTGTTAATAATCCATTTTTCATTCAAATTTCTGCTGATGTAGGGATTTCAGGCGAATAGGAAGTGTTTTCAGCGAGAAACCTCCTGAATTTAATCATAAATCTAATAGTGGTGTATATATCTTTATGGATCTTCCCTCTATGTTGATGTTTATAAATGAAATCTGTCTATTTTTACACTTCATGGAGTAGAGAAGAATATAAGTCTATATCACCCTCAGATCTTAATTCATGATTTCTCCCACTTGCTATTAACCCTTTTTTCATTCAAATTCCTGCTTAATAAGGACTTCCAGGCAAACAGGCAGTGTTTTCAACGAGATACCTCCCGAATTCAATAATTCACCAAAGATTGCAGTATATATCTTCCTGTGAATTTTCTGGTCGTTGATGATCATAGATGAAATCTCTCTATGTTTAACACTTCTTGGGGTAGCAAAGGATATAATTGCATATCTCCCACATATCTTAAGTCATGATTTCTTCCACTTGTTATTAACCCTTTTTTCATTCAAATTCATGGTGATTTAGGCCTTTCCGGCCAACAGGCTGTGTTTTCAGCAAGAAACCTCCTGAATTCAATAATACCCCAAAGGGTGCAGTATATATTTTTCTGTGACTTCTCGGTACTTTGTTCATCATAGATGAAATATATTTTTTACATTTCATGGTGTCGAAAGTGATATAAGTTCATATCTCCAAATATATTAAGTCATGATTTCTCCCACTGTTATTAACCAACCTCATTTTTATTCAAATTTCTGCTGATTTAGGACTTCCAGGGCAACAGGCAGTGTTTTCAGCGAGAAACCTTCTGAATTCAATCTCACTCCAATGGGTGCAATATATCTATATGGAACTTCCCTATACATTGATATTTATAGAGGAAATCTCTCTGTTTTACACTTCAGGGAGTAGAAAATTTTATAGGTCCATATCACCCTCAGTTCTTAAGTCATGATTTCTGGCACTTGTTATTAACCCTTTTTTCATGCAAATTCTTGCTCACTTAGGCTTTTCAGGCGAACTGGAAGTTTTTTCAGGGAGAAACCTCCTGAATTCTATTAGACTCCAAAGTGTGCAATATATCTTTATGTGACCTCTCTTTACTTTGATGATCATAGATAAAATCTCTCTCTTTTATAAACACATGTGGTATAAAAGGATATAAGTTCATATCACCCACAGATCTTAAGTAATGATTTCCCCACTTGTTATTAACACTTTTTTCATTGAAATACATGCTGATTAAGGTATTTCAGGCCTAAAGGCTGGGTTTTCAGTGAGAAAACTCTTGAAATCAGACTCCAAATGGTGCAGTGTATATCTTTCTGTGACTTCTCTGTAGTTGATGCTCATAGATGAAATCTCTCTATGTTTTACAATTCATGGGGTAGCAAAGGATATTCGTCCACATCACCCACAGACCTTAAGTCCTGATTTCTCCCACTTTTTATTAACCCTTTTTTCATTGAAATTCCTGCTGATTTAGGCCTTTCAGGACAACAGGCATTGTTTTTCCAGGGAGAAATCTTCTGAATTCAAATAATTCAAAAGGTGCAGTATATATCTTTATGGAACTTCCCTCTAAGTCAATGTTTATAGATAAAATCTCTGTATGTATTACACTTCATGGAGTAGAAAATTATAAGTCCATATCACCCGCAGATCTTTTTTTTTAAATTCATTTTATTGATTTGTCACAATTGTGCATTAATTGATCCCTCCTCCTCCCGCCATATCCCCCCTCTGCATTCCCCCTTCTGTCACTCCTCCCATTTTTCTGCAAATAATTGTTTGGTTAAGTTGATGTTTAGTTGTTGGTTGTTTGGTCTGTTGTTCTCTCCGATATATGGTGTGTGTTTGTTGTTGTTGTTATTGTTGTTATTTTTTGTTTTTTTTTTTTACCCCTGGGCTTTCCCACTTCACTAACATTTGTTAACTATACTGATTAGTTCTTTTGCGCTATTCACCTCCCCCACATTCTTCCCCCTCCTACTCTCTCACTCCATGGTTCAGTCCCATTGGTTGTTTTCATTTTTTCTTATTTGTTTGTTTGATTTTCCATATATCCCTCATATAGGTGAGACCATCCTGTACTTCTCTTTTTCTTTTTGACTTATTTCTGCCAATATGAGTCTTTCAGGTTCCATCCTGGTTGCTGCAAGTGACATGTTTGTCCTCCTTGATGGATGCATAGTATTCCATCGTGTATATGTACATTTTTTTTAGCAAATCATCTGTTTGGGGGCATTTGGTTTGTTTCCAATTCTTTGCAACTGTAAACAGACCTGCAATGAACATGCGCATACATGTGTCCGTTTGAATTAATGTCTTCATGTTCTCTGAGTAGATTCCTAGTAGTGGGATTGCTGGGTCGAATGGTAAGTCCACTTTCAATTGTTTGAGGGTCCTCCACACAGTCTTCCTTAGTGGCTGGACCAGTTTGCACTCCCACCAGCAGTGTAAGAGAGTTCCTTTTACTCCATATCCTCGCCAACGTTTGTTGTCTGTTTAATTTATTTGGGACATTCTTACTGGTGTAAGATGGTATCTCACTGTGGTTTTAATGCATTTCCCTGATTATTAGTGAGGTAGAGCATTTTTTCATATGTCTGTTAGCCATCTGTATCTCCTCTTTGATGAAGTGTCTTTACAGTTCTTCTCCCCATTTTTTGATTGGGTTTTTTGCTTTGTTTTTGTGGAACTGTAGGAGCTCTTTGTGATCTTTGTTATCACACCCTTATCACTTGTCTGCAGGGCAAAAATTTTCTCCCAGTTGGTTAGGTTTCTTTTTGTTTTGTTAATTGTCTCTTTTGCTGAAGAGAAACTTTTCAGTTTGATACAGCCCCAGCTGTTTATGCTTTCCTTCTTTTTTTTGCTGGCCATAGTTGTTTCCCCAAATGGATTTCTGAGGTGAAATTCATGAAGGGTTTTGCCCAGGTTTTCTTATCTGTATTTTATGGTTGCAGGTCTCACTTCCAGGTCCTTTATCCATTTTGAGTTAATTTTTGTACAGGGTGTGAGGGTGTTATCCTGGTCCATTTTTTTACAAGTTTTGATCCAGTTTTCCCAGCACCATTTACTGAAGAGGCTATCCTTGTTCCAGGGTATGTTTATTGCCCCTTTGTCAAAGATTAATTGACTGTATATGTGTGGTTTATTTTCGGATACTCAATTCTGATCCATTGGTCTGTTTGTCTGTTTTTGTACCAGTACCATGCTGTTTAGAGTATTATGGCTTTGTAGTACAGTTTGAAGTCTGGAATAGTAAATCTCCGTTCTCCTGTTTGTCAAAAGGGTTTTGTCTATTCGGAGTCTTTTGTTGTTCCATATGAATTTCTGTAATTTTTGTTCTCTCTCTTTAAAATATGTCATTGGGGTCTTTATTGGGATTGCATTGAATCTATAGATGTCCTTTGATAGTATAGCCATTTTGATAATGTTGATTTTTCCGATCTATGTACTGGGAATGTCTTTCCAATTTTTTACATCATCTTCTATTTTTTTTAAGAATGTTTTATAGTTTTCTTTGTATAGGCCTTTTACACCTTTTGTTAGGTTAATTCCCAAGCATTTGATTTTGTTTGGTGCAATGGTAAATGGGGTGTTTTTTACTAATTTCTTCTTCTTCTGATTCTACATAGAGAATCATATCATCCGCATATAATGATAACTTTATTTCTACGTTCCCTATTCGGATTACTTTTATGTCTTTCTCTTGTCTTATTGCCCTATCTGGAACTTCCAGAACTATGTTGAAAAGGAGTGGAGAGAGTGGGCATCCTTGCCTGGTTCCAGACTTTAATTGGAATGGTTACACTTTTTCCCCATTGAGGAAGGATGCAGTATATATCTCTCTGTGACTTCTCTGTAGTTTGATGGTGATAGATGAAAACTCTCTATGTTTCACCCTTCATGGAGTAGAAAAGTATATAAGTCCATTACACCCAAAGACCTTAAGTCATGATTTCTCCCACTCATTATTAAATCTTTTTTTAATCAAATTACTGCTGATTTTGGACTTTCAGGCCAACAGGAACTGTTTTCAGGGAGAAACCTCCCGAATTCAATCAGACTCCAAAGGGTGCAGTATATATCTTTCTATGTTTTCTCTGTACTTTGATGATCAAAGATGAAAACTATGTTTTACACTTCATGGGCTAGAAAAGGATGTAAGTCCATATCACCCATAGATCTTCAGTCATGATTTCTCCCACTTGTTAATAACCGTGTTTTCATTCAAATTCCTGCTGATTGAGGGCTTTCAGGCCAACAGGCCGTGTTTTCAGGGAGAACCCTCCTGAATTCTATCAACTCCAAAGGGTGCATTATATATCTTTCTGTGACTTCACTGTACTTTGTGATCATAGAATAAAACTATGTTTTATACTTCATAGGTTAGAAAAGGATATAATCCATATCACCCACAGATATTAAGTCATGTTTTCTCCCATTTGTTTTTAACCCTTTTTCATTCAAATTCAAGCTGATTTAGGCCTTTCAGTCCAACAGGCAATTTTTTCAGCAAGAAACCTCCTGAATTCAATGAGAGTCCAAAGGGTGCAGTATACATTATTCAGTGACGTCTCTTTACTTTGATGATTACAGGTGAAATCTCTCTATATTTTAGACTACGTATGGTAGTAAAGGATATAATTCCACATCTCCCACAGATCTTAAGTTATTTTCTCCTAATTGATATTAACATTTTTTTCATTCAAATAACTGCTGATTAATGGCTTTCAGGCCAACAGGCAGTGTTTTCAGCTAGAAACCTCCTGAATTCAATAGTACAACAAAGGGTGCAGTATATATCTTTCTGTGACTTCTCTGCTTTTGAGATCATAGATGAAATCTCCCATGTTTTACACTTCATGGGGTAGCAAAGGAAGTAATTCCATATCACCCACAGATCTTAAGCCATAATTTCTCCCACTTGTTTATAACCCTATTTTCATTGAAATTCCAGCTGATTTTGGCGTTTCAGGCAACTGAAAGTGTTTTCAGAGAGAAACCTCCTGAAATCAATTAGACATACAGGGTGCAGTATATATCTTTCAGTGACGTCTATTTACTTTGATGATCATATATAAAAACTCTCTATGTTTCACAGTACCTGAGGTAGAAAAGTTTATGTCCATATCACCCACAGTTCTTAAGTCATGATTTACCCTCTTGTTTTTACCCCTTTTTTCATTCAAATTCCTGCTGATATAGGCATTCAGGCCAACAGCAGTGTTTTCAAGGAGAAACCTCCTGAATTCAATCAGTCTCCCAAAGATGCAGTATATATCTTTCTGTGACTTCTCTGCACTCTGGTAATCATAGATGTAAAATATGTTATACTTCATGGGGGAGAAAAAGAAAATATCCATAATACCCACAGATCTTATGTCATGATTTCTCCGCTTGTTATTAACCCCTTTTTCATTCAAATTCCTGCCAATTCAGTCCTTCAGGACAACAGGCATTGTTTTCAGTAAGAAAAATTCTGAATTAATCACACTCCAACGGGTGCAGTATATATCTTTATGGAAATTTACTGTATGTTGATGTTTATAGATGAAATCTCTCTATGTTTTACACTTCATGGAGTAGAAAAGCAATTAAGTCATATCACCCACAGATCTTAAGTCATGAATTCTCCCTCTTGTTATTAACAGATTTTTCATTGAAATTCCTACTGATTTAAGCCTTTTAGTCCAACAGGCATTGTTTTCAGTGAGAAACCGCATGAATTCAATTAGACTCCACTGGTTGCTGTATATAATACCTATCTGTGATGTCTCTGTACTTTGATGATCATGATGAAATCTTTATATTTCATTCTACATGTGGTAGAAAAGGATATATGTCCATATCACCCACCGATCTTAAGTCATGATTTCTCCCACTTGTTATTAACCCTTACTTTATTCAAATTCCTGCTCATTTAGGATTTTCAGGCCAACTGGCAGTCTTTTCAGTGAGACACCTCTTTAATTCAAAGGGTGCTATATATATATATATATATATATGTCTGTGACTTCTCTGTACTTTGATGATCATAGATGAAAACTCTCTATGTTTCACCCGTCATGGAGTAGAAAATGATATAAGTCCATAACACATGCAGATATTAAATCCTGATTTCTCACACTTGTTATTAAAATATTTTTCATTCAAATTCCTGAGATGTAGGCCTTTCAGGCCAACAGGTAGTTTTTTCAGTGAAAATCCAACTGAATTCAATCATACACCAAAGGGTGCAGTATATATCTTTCTTTGACTTCTCTGTAATTTGATGATCATAGATGAAATATATGTTTGACATTTCATGGGGTAGAAATAGAATAAGTCCATATTCCCCACTGATCTTAAGTCATGAATTCTCAACTTGTTATTAACCCCTTTTTCATTTATATTCCTGCTGATTTAGGCCTTTCAGGTCAACAGGCATTGTTTTCAGTGAGAAACCATCTGAATTCAATCACACTCCAAAGGGTGCAGTATATATCTATGTGGAAATTCCCTTTACGTTGAAATTTATAGATGAAATCTCTCTTTGTTTTACGCTTCATTTAGTATATAATATGTATATAAGTCTATATCAAATGTCTATAAGTCCATATCAAAACAGTTCTTAAGTCATGATTCCTGCACTTGTTAATAACACTTTTTTCATTCAAATTCCTATGGCTAAGATTTGCCTAAATCATAAGCCTAAATCATAAGTCTTTTCTGGCCAACTGGAATTGTTTTCAGGGAGAAACCTCCTGATTTCATTTAGACTCCAAAGGGTGCAGTATTTATCTTTCAGTGACCTCTCTTTACTTTGATGATCATAAATGAAATCTCTCTATGTATTACGCATATGTGGTAGAAAAGGATATAAGTCCATATCACCCACCAATCATTAAATCATGATTTCCCCCCGTTGTTATTAACCGTTTTTTCATTCAAATTCATGCTGATTAAGGGCTTTCTGGGCAAAAGTCAGTGTTTTCAGAGAAAACTCCAGAATTCAATCAAACTCCAAAGGGTGCATTATACATCTTTCTGTGACTTCTCTGTACTTTGATGATCATAGATGAAATCTCTCTATGTTTTACGCTTCATGGGATGGAGCCTAGAGCCGGCTGGGTGAAGTATATATCTTTTGGTGACTTCTCTTTCCTTTGATGATCAAAGTTGAGAACACTCTATTTTTACACTACATGGGGTAGAAAAGGATATAAGTCCATATACCCACAGATCTTAAGTCATGGTTTATTCCACTTGTTATTAACCCTTTTTTCATTCAAATTCCAGCTGATTTAGTCCTTTCAAGCCACCAACAGTGTTTCAGCAATAAACCTTCTCAATTCGATAGGACTCCAATTGGTGCAGTGTATATATTCTGTCACTTCTCTTACTTTGATGATCATACATGAAAACTCTATCTTTTATACTTCATGTAGTAGAAAAGAATGTAAGTCCATATCACCCACTTATTTTATGTCTTGATTTCTCCCACTTGTTAATAACCCTTTTTTCCTTCAAATTCCTGCTGATTTTGGCCTTTCAGGCCAACAGGCAGTGTTTTTAGCAAGAAACCTTCTGAATTCAATCACACTCAAACGGTGGAGTATATGCCTTTATGGAACTTCCTTGTACGTTGATGTGTATAGATGAAATCTCTATATGTTTTACACTTCAGGGAGTAGAAATGGATATAAGTCCATACCACTCACAGATTATAAGTCATGATTTCTCCACTTGTTATTAATCCTTTATTCATTCCAATTCCAGCTCATTTAGGCCTTCAGGCCAACAACAGTATTTTCAGTATGAACGCCCCTGAATTCAATTAGACTCCAAATGGTGCAGTATATGTCTTTCTGTGACTTCCTGTACTTTGATGGTATAGATGAAAACTCTCTACGTTTCACCCTTCAGGGAGTAGAATATAAGTTCATAACACCCACAGATCTTAATTCCTGATTTCTCCCCCTTGTTAATCACCCTTTTCATTCCAATTCCTGCTGATTTAATCCTTTCTGGCCAACAGGCAGTGTTTAGACCGAGAAACCTCCTGAATTCAATCAGACTCGAAAGGGTGCAATATATATCTTTTTTGACTTCTCTTTCCTTTGATGGTCATAGATGAAATCTGGTATTTTTTCCACTTCATGGATTAGAAAATGATATGTCATTATAACCCATAGATATTAGGTCATAATTTCTCCCCCTTGTCATTAACCCTTTTTCTTTCAAATCCTGCTCATATCGGCTTTTCAGGTGAACAGGCAGTGTTATCAGTGAGAAACCTCCTGAATTCAATCAGACTGCAAATGTTGCAGTATATACCTTTCTGTGACTTCTCTCTAGTTTGATGATCATACATGAAAACTATGTTTTACACTTCATGTAATAGAAAAGTATATAAGTCTTTATAACTGACAAATCTTTACTCATGATTTCACCTACTAGTTTTCAACCCTTTTTTCATTCAAATTCCTGCTGATTTAGGCCCCTCAAGCTATAAGGCATTGTTAACAGTGAGAAAACTCCTGAATTCAAACAGTCTCCTAATATTGCATTATTTATCTTTCTGTGACTTGTCTGTACTTTGATGATTATAGATGAAAACTATGTTTTACACTTCATGGGATAGAAAAGGATGTAAGTCCATATCACCCATGGATCTAAAGTCATGATTTCTCCCACTTATTATTATCCCTTTTTTCATTCAAATTCCTCCTGATTAGGCCTTTCAGGCCAACTGGCAGTGTTTTCAGCGAGAAACCTGCTGAATTCAATCAAATTCCAAATGGTGCAGTATATATCTTAATGGAACTTTCCTGTGCATTGATGTTCATAGATGGAATCTCTCTATGTTTTACACTTCATAGGGTAGAAAAGGTTATAAGTCCATATTATCCACAGATCTTAAGTTATGATTTCTACCACTTTTATTAACCATTTTTATAATTCAATTTCCTGCTGATTTAGGCCTTTTAGGCCAATAGGCAGTGTTTTCAGCGACAAAACTCCTGAATTTCATCAGACCTCTAAGAATGCATTATGTATCAGTCTGTAATTTCTCTGTACTTTGATGATCATATACGAAATCTATGTTTTACACTTCATGGGGTAAAACTGCATATAAGTCCATAGTACCCAAAGATCTTAAGTCATGATTTCTCTCACTTTTTATTAACAATTTTGTCATTCAAATCCCTGTTGATTTAGGCATTTAAGCCGACAGGTAGTGTTTTCATGGAGAAACATCCTGAAATCAGACTCCTAAGGGTGCAGTATATATTTTTCTGTGACTTCTCTGTACTTTGAGGATCATAGATCAAATCTATGTTTTACACTTCATGGTGTAGCAAATATATAAGTGCATATAACCCACAGATCTTAAGTCATAATTTCTCCTACTTGTTATTAACTCTTTTTTCATTCAAATTCCTGCTGAGTTAGGCCTATCTAGCCAACAGGCAGTGTTTTCAGGGAGAAACATCCTGAATAAAATTGCACTCCAAAGGGTGCAGTATTTATCTTTCTGTGACTTCTCTGTACTTTGATGAGCATAGCTGAAATCTCTCTATGTTTTACACTTATTGGGGTAAAAAAGTATATAAGTCCATATCACCCAAAGATCTTAGGTCATGATTACTAACACTTGTTATTAACCCTTTTTTCATTTAAATTCCTGCTAATTAAGGGCTTTCAGGCTAACAGGCAGTGGTTTCAGCGAGAAACTTCCTGGTATCATCAGACTCCAATGGGTGCAGTGTATATAATACTGTGACTTTTCTGTACTTTGATGATCATAGATGAAATCTCTCTATTTTACACTTCATGGGGTAGAAAAGACTATAAGTCCATATCACCCACAGTTATTAAGTCATGATCTCCCACTAGTTAATAAGCATTTTTCATTCAAATTCCTTCTGATTTAGGCCTTTCAGGCAAACAAGCAGTGTTTTCAGCGAGAAAATTCCTGAATTCCATCAGACCTCTAAGAATGCATTATATATCTTTCTGTGACTTCACTAGACTTTTATTATCATAGATGAAATCTCTGTATGATTTACACTTCATGGGGTAGAAAAGGATAAAAGTCCATATCACCCACAGATCTTAAGTCATGATTTCTCCCACATGTTATTAACCATTTTGTCATTCAAATTCATGCTAATTTAAACTTTCAGGCAAACAGGTATTATTTGCAGGGAGAAACATCCTGAATTCAATCACACTCCAATGGGTGCAGTATATGTCTTTCTGTGACTTTTCTGTACTGATAAACATAGATGAAATCTATGATTTACACTTCATGGGGTAGAAAAGGATATAAGTCTATTTCACCCATAGTTCTTAAACATGATTTCTCCCACTTGTAATTAACCCCTTTTTCACTCAAATTCTTGCTATTTAAGCCTTCAGGCCAAAAGGTTTGATTCTCAGGTAGAATCTCCTTAATTCAAACAGATCCAAAGGGTGCAGTATATGTCTTTCTGTGATTTCTTGTTCTTTGATGAACATAGATGAAATCTATCTGTGTTTTAAACTTCATGGAGTAGAACAGGATATAAGTCCATATCACCCACAGATCTTATATCAAGATTTCTTCCACTTGTTATTTACCATTTTTTCATTCAAGTTTTTGCTAATGTAGGCCTTTCAGACCAACAGGCAGTGTTTTCCAGGAGAAAATTCCTGAATTCAGTCAGACACCAAAGGGTGAAATATATATCTTTCTGTGACTTCTCTGTATTTTGATGATCAAGATGAAATCTAATTATTACACTTCATGGAGTAGAAAAGTATATATGTCCATGTCACCCACAGATCATAAGTTCTGATATATCCCACCTGTTATTAACCCTTTGTTCATTCAATTCATGCTGATTTAGACCTTTCAAGACAACAGCATTGTTTTCAGTGAGAAACTTCCTGAATTCAATCAGTCTCCAAAGGGTGCATTACAACTGGAAGTGTTTTCAGGGAGAAACCTCCTGAATTCATTTAGACTCCAAAGGGAGCTGTTTATATCTTATTGTGACTCTTATTTACTTTGATGATCATAGATGAAAGGTCTCTTTGTTTTACACTTCATGGGTTAAAAAGATATAAGTGCATCACCCACACATCTTAAGTCATGATTTTTTGCATTAGTTATTAACTCTTTTTTCATTCAAATTCCTGCTGATTTAAGCCATTCAGGCCAACAGGCAGTGTTTTCAGCAAAACCTCCTGATTTCAATCAGACTCCAAAGGGTGCA
This sequence comes from Uropsilus gracilis, assembly GCA_004024945.1. Lineage (NCBI taxonomy): Eukaryota > Metazoa > Chordata > Mammalia > Eulipotyphla > Talpidae > Uropsilus > Uropsilus gracilis. The sequence goes on from PVHY01015363.1 coordinate 23,105, forward strand.
GTATATATCTTTCTGTGACTTCTCAGTACATTGATGATCATAGAGCAAATCTCTCTATGTTTTACACTCCATATCACACACAGATCTTAAGTCATGAATTCACCCAATTGTTATTAAACATTTTTTTCATTCAAATTCCTCCTGAATAAGCCTTTCAGGGCAACTGGCAGTGTTTTTAGCAAGAAACCTGCTGAATTCAATCACACTCCAAACGGTGCAGTATATATCTTAATGGAACTTTCCTGTACATTGATGTTCATAGATGAAATCTTTATATTTTTTACTCTTCATGGGGTAGAAAGGATATAAGTCCACATCACCCACAGACCTTAAGTCTTGATTTTTCCCACTTTTATTAACCCTTTGTTCATTCAAATTGCTGCTGTGTTAGGCCTTTCAGGCCAACAGGTAGTGTTTTCAGCGAGAAACCTTCTGAATTCAATCACACTCCAAAGTGTATAGTATATATCTGTAAGGAACTTCCCTGTACGTTGATGTTTATAGATGAAATCTCTCTTTGTTTTACACTTCATGGAATAGAAAAGGATATAAGTCCTTGTAACCGACAAATCTTTACTCATGATTTCTCCTACTTGTTTTTAACCCTTTTTTCATTCAAATTCCTGCTGATTTAGGCCCCTCAGACTAAAGGCAGTGTTATCAGGGAGAAAACTCCTGATTTCAAACAGTCTCCTGAAGTTGCATTATATATCTTTCTGTTACTTCTATGTACTTTGATGATCATAGATGAAAGATCACTATGTTTTACACTACATGGATTAGAACATATATAAGACCATATCACCCACAGATCTTAAGTCATGATTTCTCCCACTTGTTATTAACCGTTTTATCATTCAAATTCCTGCTGATTTAGACCTTTCAGCCACCAGGCAGTGTTTTCATGGAGAATCATCCTGAATTCAAACAACTCCAAAGGGTGCAGTATATATCTATCAGTCACTTCTCTTTACTTTGGTGAACATAGATGAAATCTCTCTATGTTTAACACTTCATGGGGTAGAAAAGCATATAAGCCAATATCACCCACAGATCTTAAGTCATGATTTCCCCACTTGTTATTAACCCTATTTACATTCAAATTCCTGCTGATTAAGGCCTTCAGGCCATAATGTTGATTTAAGGTAGAAAATCCTGAATTCAAACAGACTCCAAAGGGTGGAGTATATGTCTTTCTGTGACTTCTCTGTACTTTGATGAACATAAATTAAATCTCTCTATGTTTTATACTTCATGGAGTAAAACAATATATATGTCCATATACCTATAGATCTTAAGTCATGATTTCTCCCACATAATATTAACACTTTTTTCATTCAAATTCCTGCTGATTAAGGCATTTCAGGCCAACAGGCAGTGTTTTCAGCGAGATACTTTCTGAATTCAATCACGCTCCAAAGGGTGTAGTATATAACTTCAAGGAACTTCCCTGTATGTTGGTGTTTATAAATGTAATCTCTCTATGTTTTACACTTCATGGAATAGAAAAGGATATAAGTCCATATAACCCACTGATCCTTACTCATGATATCTCCCCCTTGTGTTTAACCCTTTTTTCATTCAAATTCTTGCTGATTTAGGCCCATCAGGCCATCAGGCAGTGTTATCAGGGAGAAAACTCCTGAATTCAAACAGTCTCCTAAGATTGACTAATATATTGCTGATTTAGTCCTTTCACTTCAACAGACTGTGTTTTCAGCGAGAAATCTCCTGAATACAATCAGACACCAAAGGGTGCAGTATATATCTTTCTGTGACTTCTCTGTACTTTATGATCAGAGATGAAATCTCTCTATGTTTAACACTTATTGGCATATAAAAGAATATTAGTCCATATCACCCACAGAGATTGTCATGAATTCTCCCATTTGCTTTTTAAAATTTTTTCATTACAGTTCCTGCTGATTTAGGCCTTTCAGTTATAAGGCAGTGTTTTCAGGGAGGAAACTCCTGAATTCAATCAGACTCCTAAGATTGCATTATGTATCTTTCTGTGACTTCCATTACTTTGATGATCAGAGATGAAATCTCTCTATGCTTAACACTCTTGGGTAAAAAGTATATAAGTCCATATCACCCACATCTTAAGTCATGATTTCTCCCACTTGTTATTAACCATTTTCTCAATCAAATTCCTGCTGATTTGGAACTTTCAGGCCAACAGGCAGAGTTTTCAGAGAGAAAACACCTGAATTCAATCACTCCAAAGGGTGCCATCTATATCTTTAAGGAACTTCCCACTACATTGATGTTTATAGATGCAACCTCCCTATATTTTAACATCATGGAATCGAAAAGGATATATGTCCCTATCACCCATAGATCTTAACTCATAATTTCTCCCACTTGCTATTAACCATTTTTTCATTCAAATTCCGTTTTTTTTAGGCCTTTAAGACCATAAGGCTGAGTTTTCCTGAATTCAATCAGATTCCTAAAATTGCATTATATATCTTTCTGTGACTTTCATTTAATTTGATGATCATACATGAAATCTCTCTATGGTTTACACTTCATGGAGTAGGAAAAGAAAATAAATACATATCACCCACAGTTCTTTGGTACTATTTCTCCCACTTGTTATTAAACCTTTTTTCATTCAAATTGTGCTGATTTAGTCCTTTTAGGCCAACTGGCTGTGTTTCACCCATGAACCTCCTGAATTCACTCAGACTCAAAAGTTTTCAGTATCTATCTTTCTGTGACTTCTCTGTCCTCTGATGATCATAAATGAAATCTCTCTATGTTTTACACTTAATGGGGTAGAAAAGGATATATTCCATATCACCCACAGCTCCTAAGTCATGATTTCTCCCACTTGTTAATTTTTAATTCATTTTATTGATTTATCGCAAGTGTGCATTAAAAAATCCCTTCTCCTCCCTCCATATCCCCCTCTGTATCCCTTTCCTTTTCCCTCCATATCCCCTATCTGTATTCCTCCTACAGACACTACTCCCATTTTTCTGCAAATTGTTGTTCGATTAAGTTGATGTTTAGCTGTTGGTTGTTTGGTCTGTTGTTCTCTTCCAATATATGATAAGTGTCTGTGTGGTTTTGTTGTTGTTGTTTTAATTTTTGTTTTTTTTTTTACCCCGGGGCTTTCCCACTTCACTAACATTTGTTAACTATCCTGATCTTTTGTGCTCTTCACCTCCCCTGCCTTCATCCCCCTCCTCCTCTCTTGCTCCATGGTTCAGTCCCATTGGATGTTTTCATTTTTCTTATTTGTTTGTTTCATTTTCCCTATATCCCTCATATAAGTGAGACCATCCTGTACTTCTCTTTTTCTTTTTGACTTATTTCTGCTAATATGAGTCTTTCTAGTTCCATCCAGGTTGCTGCAAATGACACGTGTTTGTCCTTCTTCATGGATGCGTAGTATTACATCATGTATACGTAACACATTATTTTAGCCAATCATCTGTTTGAGGGCATTTGGTTTGTTTCCAATTCTTTGCAACTGTAAACAGGGCTGCAGTGAACATGCGTGTACATGTGTCCTTTTGAAGTAATGTCTTCATGTTCTCTGGGTAGATTCCTAGTAGTGGGATTGCTGGGTCAAATGGTAAGTCCACTTTCAATGTTTGAGGGTCCTCCACACAGTCTTCCATAGTGGCTGGACCAGTTTGCACTCCCACCAGCAGTGTAAGACAGTTCCTTTTTCTCCACATCTGCGCCAACATTTGTTGTTTGTTTTATTTATGTGGGCCATTCTTACTCGTGTAAGATGGTATCTCACTGTGGTTTTAATGCATTTCCCTGATTATTAATGAGGTGGAACATTTTTTCATATGCCTGTTAGCCATCTGTATCTCCTCTTTGGTGAAGTGTCTTTTTAGTTCTTCTCCCCATTTTTGATTGGGTTTTTTGCTTTGTTTTTGTAGAGCTGTAGGAGCTCTTTGTAGATCTTTGTTATCACACCCTTGTCACTAGTCTGCAGGGCAAAAATTTTCTCCCAGTTGGTTAGATTTCTTTTTGTTTTGTTTATTGTCTCTTTTGCTGAACAGAAACTTTTTAGTTTTATATAGTCCCAGCTGTTTATGCTTTTCTTCATTTATTTGCCGGCCATAGTTGTTTCCCCAAATGGATTTCTGAGGTGAAATTCATGAAGGGTTTTGCCCAGGTTTTCTTATCTGTATTTTATGGTTGCAGGACTCACTTCCAGGTCCTTTATCCATTTTGAGTTAATTTTTGTACAGCGTGTGAGGGTGTTATCCTGGTCCATTTTTTTACAAGTTTTGATCCAGTTTTCCCAGCACCATTTACTGAAGAGACTATCCTTGTTCCAGGGTATGTTTTTTGCCCCTTTGTCAAAGATTAATTGACTGTATATGTGTGATTTTATTTCTGGATATTCAATTCTGATCCATTGGTCTGTTTGTCTGTTTTTGTACCAGTACCATGCAGTTTTGAGTATATAGCTTTGTAGTACAGTTTTAAGTCTGGAATAGTAATATCTCCATTCTCTCTTTTGCTTGTCAAAAGGGTTTTGGCTATTCGGGGTCTTTTGTTGTTCCATATGAATTTCAGTAATTTTTGTTTTATCTCTTTAAAATATATCATTGGGATCTTTATTGGAATTGCACTGAATCTATAGATGGCCTTTGGTAGTATAGCCATTTTGATAATGTTGATTTTTCCGATCCATGTGCAGGGAATGTCTTTCCAATTTTTTACATCATCTTCTATTTCTTTTAAGAATGTTTTATAGTTTTCTTTGTATAAGTCTTTTAAGTCTTTGTTAGGTTAATACCCAAGTATTTTATTTTCTTTGGTGCTGGGGTGTTTTTTTTCTAATTTCTTCTTCTTCTGATTGATTATTTGCATATATGAATGCTGTTGATTTTTGCGTGTTGATTTTGTATCCAGCTACCTTACCAAATCGGTTTATTATTCAATCAATTTTTCTGTTGATTTTTCTGGGTTCTCTACATAGAGAATGATATCATCCACGTATAATAATAACTATTTCTTCGTTCATTTGCGGATTCCTTTTTTGTCTTTCTCTTCTCTTATTGCCCTAGCTCGGACTTCCAGAATTATGTTGAAAAGGAGTGGAGAGAGGGGGCACCCTTGCCTGGTTCCGGACTTTAATTGGAACGGTTTCAATTTTTCCCCATTCAATAAGGATGCAGTATATATCTTTCTGTGACTTCTCTGTATTTTGATGGTCATAGATGAAATCTCTCTATGTTCACCCTTCATGGAGTACAAAAGGATGTAAGTCCATAACACTCACAGATATTAAATCCTGATTTCTCCCACTTATAATTAACCCCTTTTTCATTCAAATTCCAGCTGAATTAGGCCTTTCAAACAAAAACAGTGTTTTCACCAATAAACCTCCTGAATGCAATAGGACTCCTAGGGTGTAGCGTATATCTTTCTGTGACTTCTCTGTACTTTGATGATCATACAAAAAACTCTCTATATTTTACACTTCATGGAGTAGAAAAGGATATATCATTATCACCCTCGTATTTAAAGTCTTGACTTTTGCCACTTGTTATTCACAGGTTTTCATTCAAATTCTTGCTGATTTAAGGTTTTCAGGCCAAGTGGAAGTTTTTTTATGCAGAAACCTCCTATATTCAATAGACTACAAAGGGTGCAGTATATATCTTTCAGTGAATCCTCTGTACTTTGATGATCATAGATGAAATCTTCTATGTGATACACACATGTGGTAGATAAGGATATAAGTCCATATAACCCACAGATATTAAGTCATGATTTCTCCCACTTGTTATTAACCATTTTTCTCTCAAATTCCTTATGATTTAGGCCTTTGAGGCAAACAGGCATTGTTTTCAGCAAGAAAACTCCTGCATTCCATCAGTCCTCTAAGAATATATTATATATCTCTCTGTGACTTCATTGTACTTTGCTTATCATATGTGAAATCTCTGTGTGTTTTACACTTCATGGGGTAGAAAAGGATATAAATCCATATCACCCACAGATCTTAAGTCATGATTTGTCCCACTTGTTATTAACCCATTTTTCATTCAAATTCCTGCTAATTAAGGGCTTTCAGGCCAACAGGCAGTGTTTACAGTGAGGAAACCACCTGAATTCAATCACACTCCAAATGGTTCAGTATATACCTTTCTGTGACTTCTCTGCAATTGATGATCATAGATGAACTCTCTATGTTTTACACTTCATGGTGTATAAAAGGATATAGGTTCTTATCACCCACAGATCTTAAGTCATGATTTCTCCCACTTGTTATTAACCTTTTTTTTATTCAAATTCCTGCTGATTTAGGCCTTTAAGGCCAACAGGCAATGTTTTCAATGAGAAATCTCCTGAATTCAATCAGACTCTAAAGAGTACATTATGTATCTTTATGTGACTTCTCTTTCCTTTTATGATCATAGATGATATGTTTTGCACATCTTGGAGTAGAAAGCGATATAAGTCATTATCACCCATAGATGTTAGGTCATAATTTCTCCCACATGTCATTAACCCTTTTTTCTATCAAATTCCTGCTGATTTAGGTCTTTCAGGCCAGCAGGCAATGTTGTCAGCACAAAACCTACTGTTTTCAATCAGATTCCAAAGGGTGCAATATATATCATTCAGTGATTTCTCTTTACTTAGATGATCATAGATGAAATCTCTCTATGTTTTAGACTATATTGGTAGTAAAGGATATAATTCCACATCATCCACAGATCTTAAGTCATGATTTCTCCCATTTGTTATTAACCCTTTTGTCTTTCAAATTCCTGCTGATTAAGGACTTTCAGGCCAATAGGCAGTATTTTCAGAGAGAAACCTCCTGAATTCATCAGACACCAAAGGGTGCAGTATATATCTTTCTGTGACTTCTTTGGTTTTTGATGAACATAGATGAAATCTCTCTATGTTTTACACTTCATGGGGTAGCAAAGGCTATAAGTCTATATCACCCACTGATCTTAAGTCCTGACTTCTCCCACTTGTTATTAACCCTTTTTTTCATTCATATTCCTTGTGATTTAGGCCTTTCAGGCCAACAGCAATGTTTTCACATGAAATGTTCTGAATTCAATCCCACTCCACTGAGTGCAGAATATATCTTTCTGTGACTTCTCTGTACTTTGATGATCATAGATGAAATCTCTCTATGTTTTACACTTCATGGAGTAGAAAAGAATATAAGTCCATATCACCTGCAGATCATCAGTCATGATATTGATATCTCCCAGGTTTTATCAACCCTTTTTTCATTCAATTTCCTGCTGATTTAGGCTTCTCAGACCAACAGGCAGTGTTTTTCGTGAGAAATCTCCTGAATTAAATCAGACTCCAAAGGTTGCAGTATATATATTTGTTACTTTTTTGTACTTTGAATATCATAGATGAATCTATGTTTTACACTTCATGGGTTTGAAAATGTTGTAAGTCCGTATCAGTCACAGATCTTATTCATGATTTCTCCCACTAGTTACTAACCATTTTTTCATTCAAATTCCTGCTGATTTAGGCCTTTTTGGCCAACAGGCAGTGTTTTCAGTGAGAAACCTCCTGAATTCAATCAGGCTCAAAGGGTCCAGTATATATCTTTCTGTGACTTCTCTGTACTTTGATGAACATACGTGAAATCTCTGTATGTTTTACAGTTAATGTAGTAGAAAAGAATATAAGTCGATATCACCCACAGATTGAAAGTCATGATTTCTCCTCTTCTTATAAATCCTTTTTGCATTCAAATTACAGCTGATTCAGGATTTTCAGGACAACAACAATGTTTTCAGCCAGAAACCTCCTGAATTCAATCAGAATCCAAATGGTGCAGTGTATGTCTTTCTGTGACTTCTCTGTAATTTGATGATCATAGATCAAAATTCTCTATGTTTCACCCTCCATGGAGGAGAAAAGGATATGAGTCCATTACACCACAGATATTAATTCCAGATTTCTCCCACTATTTAAGAATCATTTTTTCATTCAAATTTCAGCTGATTTAGGCCTTTCAAGCCAACAAGAGTGTTTTCCACAAGAAACCTCCTGAATTAAATCAGACTCCAAAGGGTGCAGTATATTCTTCTGTGACTTCTCTGTACTTTGATGATCATAGATGAAATATATTTTTTACACTTCATGGGGTAGAAAAAGATATAAATCCATATCACCCAAAGATCGTAGATCAAGATTTCATCCACTTGTAATTAACCATCTTTTCATTCAATTTCCTGCTGATGTAGGCCTTTCAGGCAAACTGGCAGTGTTTTCACGGAGAAGCCTCCTGAATTCAATGAGACTACAAAGGGTGCACTATATATCTTTCTGTGACTAATCTTTGATGATCAAGATGAAATCTGTGTTTTATACTTCATGTGCTAGAAATAGATATATGACCATATCACACACAGATCTAAAGTCATGATTTCTCCCACTTGTTATTAACCCTTTTTTAATTCAAATTCCTACTGATTTAGGCCTTTCAGGCCAACAGGCATTATTTTCAGTAAGAAACCTGATTTCAAACTCCAAAGTGTGCAGTATATATCTATCTGTGAATTCTCTGTACTTTGATGATCATAGATGAAATCTCTCTTATTTTACCCTTCATGGAGGAGAAAAGGATATAATTCCATATCTCCCAGAGATCTTGAGTCATAATTTCTCTCACTTGTTATTAAAGAGTTTTTATTTAAGTTCCAGCTGATATAGGCCTTTCAGGCCAACAGGCAGTGTTTTCAGCAAGAAACCTCCTGAATTCAATCAGATTCCAAAGTGTGCAGTATATATAGTTCTGTGAATTCTCTGTACGTTGATGATCATAGATAAATCCCTCTATGTTTTACATTTATGGAGTAGAAAAGGATATAAGTCCATGTCACCCACATCATAAGTCATGATTATCGCAATTTTTATTAACCGTTTTTTCATTCAAATTCCTGTTGATTTAGGCCTTGAGACCAACAGAAGTGTTTTGAGCCAGAAACCTCCTTAATTCAATCAGTCTCCACTTGTTATTAACCCTTTTTTATTAAAATTCCTGCTGATTTACGCCTTTCAGGCCAACAGGCAGTGTTTTTTCAGTGAGAAACCGTCTGAAATCAAACACAATCCAAAGTGTGCTGTATATATCGTTATGAACCTTCCCTCTAAATTGATGTTTATAGATGAAATCTCTCCATGTTACCACTTCTTGGGGTAGAAAAGGATATAAGTCCATATCACCCACAGAACTTAAGTCATGATTTCTCTCATTTGTTATTAACGCCTTTTAATTCAAAGTCCTTCTGATTTAGACCTTTCAGGCAAAAAGGCAGTGTTTTCAGCGAGACAACTCCTGAATTCCATCAGACCTCTAAGAATGCATTATATATCTACTGTGACTTCACTGTACTTTGATGATCCTAGATGAAATTGTTTTATGTTTTACACTTCATGGGGTAGAATGGATAAAGGTCCATATCTCACACAGGAAGTATTTTCAGTGAGAAACCTCCTAAATTCAATTAGACTCCAAAGGGTACAGTATATATCTTTCTGTGATTTCTGTACTTTGATGATCATAGATGAATCTATGTTTTACACATCAAGGGGTAGAAAAGGATATAACACCATATCACTCACATATCTTAAGTTATGATTTCTCCCACTTGTTATTAACCCTTCTTTCTTGAAATTCCTGCTTACTTAGCCCCTTCAGACGATAGTCAGTGTTTTCAGGGAGAAAACTCCCAGGATAACACCCTCACACCCTGTATAAAAATTAACTCAAAATGGATAAAGGACCTGGAAGTGAGACCTGCAACCATAAAATACAGATAAGAAAACCTGGGCAAAACCCTTCATGAATTTCACCTCAGAAATCCATTTGGGGAAACAACTATGGCTGGAAAATAAATGAAGGAAAGCATAAACAGCTGGAACTATATCAAACTAAAAAGTTTCTGTTCAGCAAAAGAGACAATAAACAAAACAAAAAGAAACCCAACCAACTGGGAGAAAATTTTTGCCCTGCAGACAAGGGACAAGGGTTTGATAACAGAGATCTACAAAGAGCTCCTACAGCACAACAAAAACAAAGCAAAAAACCCAATCAAAAAATGGGGAGAAGAACTAAAAAGACACTTCACAAAAGAGAAGACACAGATGGCTAATAGACATATGAAAAATGCTCCACCTCATTAATAATCAGGGAAATGCAAATTAAAACCACAGTGAGATACCATCTTACACCAGTAAGAATGGCCAACATAAATAAAACAGACAACAAACGTTGGCGCGCATGTGGAGAAAAAAGAACTGTCTTACACTGCTGGTGGGAGTGCAAACTGGTCCAGCCACTATGTATGATTGTGTGGAGGACCCTTAAACAATTGAAAGTGGACTTACCATTCGACCCAGTAATCCCACTACTAGGAATCTACCCAGAGAACATGAGGACATTACTTCAAAAGGACACATGTACGTGCATGTTCATTGCAGCCCTGTTCACAGTTGCAAAGAATTGGAAACAAACCAAATGCCCTCAAACAGATGATTGTCTTAAAAAAAAATGTTGTACATATACACGATGGAATACTACGCATCCATCAACGAAGAATAACACATGTCATTTGCAGCAACCTGGATGGAACTAGAAAGACTCATATTAGCAGAAATAAGTTAAAAAGAAAAAGAGAAGTACAGGATGGTCTCACTTATATGATGGATATAGGGAAAATGAAACAAACAAATAAGAAAAAATGAAAACAACCATTGGGACTGAACCATGGAGCGAGAGAGGAGGAGGGGGAAAAAGGCGGGGGAGGTGAAGAGAACAAAAGATCAGGATAGTTAACAAATGTTAGTGAAGTGGGAAAGCCCTGGGGTAAAAAAAGAAAAATAAAACAACAACAACAAAACCACACACACACACTTACCATATATCGGAAGAGAACAATAGGCCAAACAACCACAACTAAACATCAACTTAAGCAAACAACAATTTGCAGAAAATTGGGAGGAGTGACTGAAGGGGGGATACAGAGGGGGAATATGGAGGGAGGAGGAAGGGGGATACAGAGGGGGATATGGAGGGAGGAGGAGGGATCAAGTAATGCACAATTGTGACAAATCAATAAAATGTATTAAAAAAAGTAGAGATGGGATATGGAGCAGGTCGGGGGAGACAGCAACAGCAGCATGCCCAGCATGTCAGAGGAAGGCAAGGCTGTCCGGGAGATCAGCCCCCACACTCGTGAACCACTGCATCTATTCAGCCTGTTTAATTGTGATAAGATGGCGATAACATGAAATTCACCATCTTAACCATGTTTACATGTCCTGTTGACAGCATTAAGTGCATTCATATTGTTGTACAACCCTCTGCAACATCCAGCCGCAGAATTCTTCTCATCTTCTTAACTGAAATTTGGTATTGATTAAACAGCAACTCCCCATACTCCCTCTCCCTGGGCCCTGGCAACCATTCTATTTTCTGTCTCTGAATCTGACTCCCCTAGGACCTCAGACATGTGGAATCCCACAGCAGCTGTCCTCTTGTGGCTGGGTGTCTCACTTGGTATAATATCTCAAGGTTCATCCATGAACAGCCTATATCAGAACAATCTTCCTTCCCAAGGTTGAATAATAGTCCATTCTGGATAAAGTCACATTTTTTATCCATTCAACCATCAACAAATCTTTGGGTCACTTCTACCTTTTCGGTTATTAAAAAAAAAAAAAAGAATACATTGAAGAATACATCTACTTTAAGACCTTCTACAGTAGACAAAATATAAGTTGATAGGAATCACATAGGGAGTGAGTATCTACTGGGAGACACTGACTGGAAAGGGGCAGGAGACCATATGAGGGGAAGGAAATATTCTCTAACTTGCTTCAGTATACTTACATGGGTACATTCATTTGTCAAGGCTATTTAACAGTGCACTTGATTTCAAACATTTTCTTGCATGAAAAATTATATGCCAACAATAAAAGCACTAAAACCATAAAAAAAAAACTTTTTCCATTCAAATTCCTGCTGATTTAGGCCTTTCAGGTATAAGCCAGTGTTTTTAGCCAGAAACCTCCTGAATTGAATCAGACTTCAAATGATGCACTATATATCTTTCTGTGACTTCTGTACTTTGATGATCATAGATAAAATCTATGTTTTACACTTCATGGGGTAGAAAAGGATATAAGTCCATATCACCCACAGATCTTAAGTCAGTCGTGATTTCTACCACTTGTTATTAATCATTTTATCATTCAAATTCCTGCTGATTTAGGCCTTTGAGGCCAACAACAGTGTTTTGTTTTGTTTTGTTTTGTTTTGTTTTAGTGACTTCCAATGATTTATTATTATCTCACACACAGTTCTGTTGTTGACTGGACTATGTTGGGCACATCTCACTTGGAGTCTCTCACGCAGTTCCTTCTTTTCATTTCTGTTAGTTGCAATCTGATGATAACTGGGGCTGCACTCATCTAGCAGCTTCTTCATGCAAATGTCACTTTACTTGAGTCAGTTGGGCTTTTTTTTTCCACATGGCCTGACTGTACACTAGCGAGGGCTTCCTCACAGCATGGTGGTCTCACTCTATGGTGCTTGGGCTTTTTAAAATAACAGCTGGTTTCTACCACAATGAGTGTTGCAAGAGGCCCAGAAGGAAGACTTGACTTTGTTTAGAAGTCCCAAACATCCATTCTGCTGTGTTATATTGGTCACATAAGCTATTGGGGCTACTCTAGATTTAAGTGGAGGGAATTAGGCCAGCTTTGTGGGAAGAATAATCATTTGCAGCTATCTTTTTTTTTCTGCCTAGTTAAGCATTTTCTTTTTTTTTTAAACCAATATCTGCTTTATTATTATTATTATTATTATTATTATTATTATTATTATTTTACATCATTTCAGTCCCTGGGGGTCACCCACCACCTCCCCTTCCCACCCGCTCCAGCTGGTCCCCACTCTCCCCTTGTGCAGTTTCATTTGGTTGACCATATATTAGTGAAACCATTTGGTTTCTTTCCCTTTCTATCTGGCTCGTTTCTGCTAGAATGATTTCTTCTA
>PVHY01015364.1:0-36151 GCA_004024945.1 Uropsilus gracilis
GACGAACCTGGAGGCGGGGCTTGGCTCCCAGGGATGACGGAGGGGGCGGCGCGGCGAGGGGGACCCTCCCAAAGGCCTGAGCCGGCGAGGTGACCTCCGAGCAGTAGCTAACCTGGCATGTGCAAGTTGGGCGGGTTTCCGGACGAACCTGGAGGAGCACATTGTATAGTTTAATTTGGAGTCAGTGTATAAGTACTCTGTACCTTTACGTATATTGATCATGTACTATGTTGTAGGCAATAAGGTATTAAAAAAATACAAGACTCTTGTGTAGGAAAGTACATTCTTGCCTTTGACATGTATGTAGCAAAAATATAAGACATCATTGGCGTTCAGATTGAGGTATGAAACAATATTGTTTATTGAAATGTTCAGAATATTGAAGCACCTGTTTACCTTTAGGAAACTCTAGTATGCATGAATATGTCATATTATTAGGTATGTGTAAGGTAATTTTTATATTGGAACTATTTCATGCCAGCTGGTTAAGACTGAAATACTTAAGTATTGTTGGGAAAGATTTAGAATGATATATTGTCTTTATTACATCAAGAATTTGACTTTGCAATTAGCTTCTTAGTCTTACAGAGTACAAGTTCTCCTAATAAAATGTCAAAATTCATTTTTCAGTGTACATTCTAAATATATATAAAATTCACATTCAGATGTTAAAAAAGTGAGTGAATCATATCCTGAATTGTTTTGTTTGTTAGATGGTATAGTAATGTCCTATTGAAACAATAATTTACCTATATATAAAAGCAAATATATTTGTATCAGATGTTATCCTGTTTACCTTACAAAGACTCAAAGGTATAGAGTAAACTTTAATGGGAAATGTTAGAAAATGATTATGTACATTACCAAAGAGACTTTATTTAATAAAAACATTGTTGCAAATTCACATCAGCTAAACATAAACATTAAAATAAATATTTTTTAAAATGTTATTTTGAGGAGTGACATTAGCAATATAGCAGGATAAGTCCCTGTGCTTTTATCTACCTTTTAAAATCCATCTAGTGAATAACTACTGAGCAGCAATGATCCCTCTGATTATTGCATGAGGACAGTGGAGACATCCATGTGTTGGTGTTTCTAAAGGTGAATAGTTTGGAGCTCATGGAAATGATGTACTTGGGGTGACAGAGACTTCGAATGACTAGCCTGACCTGAAGCTTCTGAGAACGGAGCCATAGAGGCCATTTCCTTCAAATCAAGAAAATCATGGAGCAAAAAAGCAACACAAGTGCCTGGAGTCTATAAGGACACTATACAGAAAATAGAGAACCAGAGCTCAACTCCCTCATCTCCTCTTGCATCAGACTTGGCATAGGTACCGAAGTTGAAGAGGAGGAAGAGATGCAGTTTAGTGCCTTGGGCTCCCGTTTTCCACTAAGGCTCTCATGGCTTCCCTTTTTTCAACAATGAAGCATCAGAACCAGAACTCAGTGACTGGTTGGAACAACAGTGGATGGAAACAGAAGAAAGGATGAGAATAAAAAGAGACAAAACTAACAATCGACATACAGCAGGGGAGAGGGAAGAGAGGAGCCAAAATGGGAGCGGGAAACGTACAAGGGATTATGGTGAAGTATGGGTGGTATACTGGTGGGAGATATATGGGCAGTATGCCTGAGAGGTGAAATTAAATATTGTACCAAAATGAGCAACAAAGTATGGAAATTAAAATTTTTTAAAAAGAAAAAAGTAAGTGGTTGGAACTAGAACCACTCACTGGCTGCAAATGGCAGTGACCACTAAGTTCTATTAAGGAACACAGTGATTAGACAGAAATGAAGAACTAAAGCCATAGCACCCCCTATTGAGGAAACAAAGAAAGTTATTACAGAATTGCTAAAACAAAATTAAGGTAAGTGAGCTTGAAAAAAGTGGTAGATATCCTAAATTTGAAGATAAAGGACTCTATCTCCAACAAAACACTACAAGGATATGACATGAAAAAATATAATAATTCTCCAGGAGCTAAACTTAAAGACACATGTCTAATATATTTTAAGTGTTAAAAATAGCTATCATTGCTTTGGTGGTATAGTGGTAAGCATAGCTGCCTTCCAAAATAGCTATCATAAAGAAATTCAAAGAGACAAAAAAAATTCAGGGAAGTAATTTAAGGAGCTGAGGATTAAAATTAATAAGCGGGGGGGGGCGTTTGAATCTGTAATAAACTAAGACATCTGAGATTGATTTAAACAAGTTCAAGAATGTTATAGAAAGCTGTAGGAATAGAATAGACCTAATGAAGTAATATATCAGTAAGTTTAGAGATAGGAGTATAGAAATGATTCAGGTAGGAAAGAGAAAAAAATAAAAGAAGAGATACTATGAGAGTATATGATTCCTTTAAAAAAAGGCAATATAAGGATATTACAAATCTAGGAGGTAAAGAAAGGAAGAAGGGAGCAGAGAACTTATTTAAAGAAATAATAGCTGAAAACTTCCCAACCTAGGGAATGGATAGAATAAATAAATTTAGGTAACAGAGCATCTGGTTATATAAATAATACAATAATACAGTAATACAGTAACACAATAATACAGACTACAATGGTACTAGTGCAACCTGCCAAGACTAAAGACAAAAATATAAAAAGTGGCTAGGGGAAAAAACATATATAACACACAAAGGTATACTCATCAAACTATCATTAGACTATTGAACAAAAACTATAAGTCAGGAGAGAGTGGAATGACATTTAAATTATTCAAAGATAAAAACTTGAGTTAAGAATACACTGCAAAATTATTACTCAAATATGAAGGAAAAATAAAGTCTTTCCCAGTCAAAAGTTGATGAAGTGCATTAGTGTTCAATACCCTAACTATTCTCAGTCAAAAAAGGGAGAAAACAACCCCCAAAATTGAGCAAGGTGATAATAAGGTAGAAACACAAAATTGTAACTCTCAAAACAGGGTGTTAATTGCTGATTCCCAGAATAAATATTAATAAGTAAAAAACACTATAAATAATTATAAAACCATATTAGCTCTTAATCTCACAGTGTAAAAAAATGGTTTATAACAATAAAATATTAAAAGGAAGAGCAGAAAAGAAGGAACCTATAAAGTCAAATTAAGATGAGACCTCAGCAGAAAAAATACCTTTAATGTGAGAGCATCGATACAAACCCCATGGTAACCAAAAATAAAAAGATAGAACAAAGATGCAAGCCATAAATAAAGCAGAAAAAGAAAAAAACAATGGAGAAATCCACAAAAATAAAGTGGCAAATAGAAGCGTAAGGACAAAGACACATAGAAAAGGAAATATAGAATGTCAAAAACAGAAATATAGAAAAACAAATGATAAAGTGGAAATGAACTTCATGTACTGGTCTAAATGTAAATGGACTGAGCTCACCAATCAAAGACACAGATTGGCTAGATCACGCAAATCCAGCACCATAAAAAGTTATAAGAAACTTATGTCATTTCTAAAGACAAACAGACTCAGAGTGAAAAGGTGAAATACAAGACACCAAACAAATACCAGTGAAGGAAAGGCATAACCAGCTATAGTCATCAGATAAAAATACATGGTGAAAAAAAAAAAAAGAAAGCAAAACAACATAGTGAGAGACTGATACCAATAATGATAAAGAAATCACTGTATTAAGGAAATATAACAGACATAAATATAAATGCACCCAACCTAAGAACAATAAAATATATTAAATTTTTTTTCAAATATACAAATCTACAGGAAGAAATTAATAGAAAGATAATAGCAATAAGAGATTTTAATGCATCACATATCAATGGAGAGTTCATCCAGACTGAAAATTAGTAAGGAAATAATAGCTTTAAAAAACATATTAGCTCAGATGGACATGATAAATGTACAAAGATTATTCTATCCAAAAATCAGCAGAATACATATGCACCTCAAGCACACATAGGATAGATTATATCTTGGGACACAAAACAAATCTTAATAAATTTTTAAAGACTAAAATCTTATAAAGCATATTCACTGATCATAATGGTATGACACTAAAAATCAGTCCTAAGAAGAAAGTTGAACATTTCAAATTTGTGTGGAAAGAACAGCACGCACCTGACAACTATTTATTCAGTGAGGAATCAAAAGGGAAATTTAAGAAAAAAACTGAAGAAAAATGACACTGAAGATAGGACATTTCAGAATCCACTAATTGCAGCAAAGTGTGAACCTATCTCAAAAGATAAGAAAAAAAATAATCAAATTAGCTAATCTTACACCTATGTAGAAAAATAAAGCAGTGCCAAAAATCAGTAGATGGATGAAATAGTAAAAGTGAGAACAGAGATAAATAAAATAGAGACTAAAAAGACAATACAGAAAACCAGTGAAACCAAGGGATGAAAGTTAAACAGAACTGACAGAATTGTAGCTAAACTTAGCAAGAAAAAAAGAGAAACTAATAAATTATATTAGCATATAAAGAAGAGAAATGACTAACTCAGGAAGAAATGGAAAATATGAGTGCACAAATCACTAGTAAGGAAATTAAAATACTAATCAGAAAACCTCCTCCAAAATAAAAGTCAAATGCAAGATGTCTCAATTATACTAAACATTCAAAGAGCATATAATATTCATATTTAACGAATTGTTCCAATAAAACTGAAGAAGAATGAGAAGTTTCTAAATCATCGCATAAGGTGAGCATTGCCCTGATCCCAGCATCACAAAAAGATATTAGAGAGAAAGAAAACTATAGACTAGTTTCTATGAACATAGTAAATTTAAATACTCAGTCCACAGTTTATTAAAAACACATAAAATTCAACAGTAAAAAAATCAAACAGTGTCATTAAAAATTGACTAGAGGCTAAACAGATACTTCTCTCAAGAAAGCATGCAGATAGGCCAAAAGGCACATGAAAAGATCCTCATTTTCTCTTACTATTAAGGAAACAAGAATTTAAACAGTGAGATTTCACCTTACATCCATGAAAATAGTTCTAATCAAAAGAGAAACTACAACAAGTACTGCTGAGAATATGGAGAAAAGGAATATACTGGCAGTATGCTGTTAGTATACTGTAAGTGGGACTGTAAATTGATGCAGCTCATGTGGAAAACCTTATGAAAATACCTCAAAAAATTGAGTAGAGACACTAAGTGATTCAGCTATCCCTGGGCATTTTCTGTAGTCCAAGAATACAGAGACATTAATTTCAACTGATATGTGTACCTGGATGTTCACTGCAGCATTATTCACAATAACTGAAATTTTGAAAGTACCTAAGTGTCTCTTGATAAATAGATGGAAATGTCATTCATATACATAATGGAACATTACTCAACTATTAAAAAGATGAAATCTTGCAATATTCATCCACATATATGGAACCAGAGAATATTATTCTTAGTGAAACTGGTCAGAGTGATAAATACCATATTTGATGATTACACGTGGTACATAGGATCAAAATAAATAATTGAACTGAACAAAAACAAACTTTTAGACTATGAGAGAACAAAATAGTGGTTATCAGAGAAGGAGGTAAATCAGAAGGGTTCAACTGTATGATGATAGATGGAAATCAGAATTATGTTACTGTATAGTAATGTTGATTTCAATGCTGAATATCTGCAACCTGTTTAATGATGTAAAACAATATTACTTCAGAAAAGTAAAGCAGTTTTATATTTAAAGAATGCATTCACTGCCACTAGTTTGGTATCTTTTTTATTTCCACCAGCTAGGTTATTCCTGATGCTGAAATGAGATCTCCTTGAATAGGATTGGGTTATTTTTCTACCATGTTCAAATATTAAAAACTTTAATAATATTACTTTAAATACATTTATACAGCATATTCATTCATATTCAAAGTGTCATCATGAACATCATTGTTCATTTATCATTTTAACTTTTTCCTGAGTATTTGCCAAATTGCTTTTATATAAAACACACACACACTCTTTACATTTCTCTATAGCATGAAAAAACCTTCAAAAGCACTGTACTGATCTCAGAGCTTGGCAAAGCTTGAATTAATTCTTTTACCCAGCCCAGGTTTTGTGGCATCTTTATCTGCCAGCTTGTAAATGTTTTGCTGCCTGTGTGTATGCTACCCTTTGGCCATGCTTATAATCTCCATCTTTCCTTCTCTGTTTTCTGCTCCTGTGCAATTCCCTTTGTCCTGGTGGTCCCCAGAGACATGTGAATCCTGTGTCCATTACTGCCAAATTACACTGCTGTCCTGGGTGCAATATCCAGAGATTCCAGCTGCTTAACTGGCTGCTTAACGAGGCATCTCCAGCTGGACGTCTCATAAGCAACAAAAATTTAAGGTTTATTAAAGCACTATTCACAATAGCCAGGATATGGAAACAACCAAAACACCCCAAATTGATAAGTGGTTAAAGATTTTGGTATATTTACACAGTGGAATATTATTCTGCAATCAAAACTGACAAATATGATGCTTGGATGAACTTTTAGGGAATCATATCAGCAGATATAAGTCAGAAAGAAAAAAGATAAGATATAGGAATAACACACAAAAGTACAAGAAAAAGTCAAGATAAGTTAACGACAGAACTGGGGCAAGCAGCTAGGGATGTGGGAGAGAGAAATAAGGGAAGGGAGGACCACAAGAAGACCAAGAGGAAGGTTCACGGGTGATAAGGTGGAGCGAGAACACCAGGAAATGCAACGATGTCACACACACCCACAAACACATATCTATGTAAACAATGAAATGATTAATAAAAATAATTTAAGGTGTCAAAAAAGAAACTTAAGGTACTATTTCTAGGTTTTTCTTCCTCCTGTGTTATCCATTTAGGTGGACCAAGCTACCAGCCATACTTACCTCTACATAAGATATGAACTTTTTCTATTAAGGATTCCAATTCTTAAATATCTATTTAATGCTATCCTATTTAATGCTAATCCTAAGGCTCTCTTAAAACTGCCTCACTCTATTATTACACCGGTTCCCCACCCCCATCACCAGCCTTTGTATGCTACAAAATATCCAAAATTCTCCTTCAGTTTCAGTTCTACCCCCCCCCTCAACAAATCTGCCATTGCCAGAATGTTCATTGTTAAATGCAAATGTGCTTTTGATATTTCCTTACTTAGAGAATTCCTTGCTACTTGAGGCCACGCTCAGATCCCTACATTTGTGTCTCACAGACAGGTTTTTACCTTCAGGGAACTCCCACTGACAAGACCTGTGTGGAGTCTCTACTCTGCCTGTACCTTTGCTCCCTGTGCAGAACTACTCTTCTTTTTTACTCTCTGGATTTATGAAAATGTGCACTTTTGTTCCAGAAATCACCATGTAGTCACTCCAATTGAAGGTCTGGAACATCAGGAAATTTACTCTATAAAATACAATATGGCATAAGTAGCATACTCATTGAATATGCTATTGTAACATAATCAGAGAAATCATTATTTCTTGAGCAAAAAGGAGTTTTCAACAAAAAAGGGACAGTTGAGTCTTGAGTCTTCAATGTTGAGTAGAAATAGTTCAAATAGAAAGGAGGAAAGGGACATGTTTCAACAACAATTTAGACTTCAAAAAGAAACATTTGAAGACATCTGGAAGCTTGCATGACTAAAATGATATGCTTTGCAAAGATTTCTGTGAGCTAACAGACCTTTGTCTTACTTTAGATATTTTTTGAGTAAGGTTATTTTTGTTCATGTTTATTCCATTCAGAATCTTTCAATATTGGGACAAAGAAATTTCCACTTGATTTTATTTTTTTGTCTGTGTATTGGTCTTACTCTATCTTATGAAAAGAAATTAAATACTTCTTGGGAGATTTTAGAGTTTGGGTATCTATGATACCTATTGAAACTGGCTTTTAGTCATTTGGAATGGCTGCTGGTGTGGTGAAAGTCATGTAGGGAAACCATGCTTCTCAGTGACCTTGTGGCTCCGTGCAGACTGGTGTGCACCAAGCCAAAGCAACATTAGAAGCATTTGGCTACATGCAATTTTTCACTCTTTTCTGGATCCCACTTTTATATTCTCCATATTTTCAGTCTGAAAGCTTGTGAAACTAACCCTACAGGAAACGAATGAGCATAAGCATATATCTCTTTGTGAAGTGACATTTTATGCACTCAGAATGTCCTTGTTCTCATGGGTGCAGACCTCATGACAATGCAATCCTCCTCTGCTGGCCACTATATAAAGCCCAGTTTAGTTTATTTCTTTCAACGGCTATGATCATGATAGTAAAAAGGCCAAGTGTCATTTGATTTTCCTCTTGTTTATTACATTCACTCCACACCAGTGGCATTTGACCTTTGAATTAAATGAAGATGGAATATGAGAGACATGAGAGCAAATAAGCTTTCTAACCCCTTTGTTTGAAGTAAAATATAAATTGACATAAATACAAACATAAATATTTTGTTATCATTATCATTTGATTATTATTCCTGGTTAATAAAGCAAAATTCTTGTGCTATTCTTTATTTAATAAATTGGGAATGAAGTTTTAATGTGAATAAGTTTGTTATACTGGGAAAATTAGGGATGATTTGCTCATAGGATTTATAACTATTCTATGCAGAGTTGTAAAATACAGTAATTATCTTAGAACCATATAAAGTACTATTTAGGCAGATTGCCCTTATACTAAGTTATAATACTCATTTATAATGCCTTGCAAGTTGTTTTTCTTTTGTTGTTGTTCTGGCTTTTCAGATTGAAAGGGTATAAAAGTTCTGGTCAGAACTTAAATTTGAAACCCAACATAAATCAAAGCTTCATTCTCTAGTCTGAAAGCTCTGCCCCCACCTTCATTCCCAGTGACCCTGTGTATGTAATCTTTTCAAAGTGAACCTTGAATGTGGTCTAGACAGCATATGACTTATGAAGTGAGGTGTGGTGAGGTATCTGGGGAGAGAGGCAAATCTTTCAAAAATGAGGCTCAAGATAATGTATTTTTCTTTATTGGAACCCTAGAAATAGGCAGAACTGTAATTCATTTTCTTTTTCCATGGGAAAATTGTTTACTTGGATTTCAGTGCTTTCTCTTCCTTCCAATATTCTGGCCTAGGTATATGAATCTATTACTACATTGTTTCTGATTTTCATTCATTGGCCCATTTAGATTAGAGGGCATGTCAATATAAATAATATTCTTGGGTAAGGGTGAAGGTAAGTAAGGTAAGGTAGCAGTGAGTGAGACAATCTTCTTAAATTTGTGAATGGTGCTCTCATTTTATACATTGTCATGAAAATAATCTAGAAAATATTTTTTTAAAGATACTCTGAGACCCTGTATGATTATAAGAAGAAAAAATTCATCTATATGAACTGCAGAGAATCCCCTACAAGGATAAACTATACCTAAATAATCTCTATTTTAACTTGTGAAATAATACAAATGTCAACTTCAAGAGTATTTTAACAGTGGGGCATCAACTCAAGGGATTAAATCACAGACCCACTATGTCTGTCTGACTCACAAGGTCACAAGAGTGTTCTACCTTTAGCTAAGTTAGTACTTTCAAACAGCTTAACCCTGTTGGTTCCTGTGAAAAAATTGAAATATTTTTCCACATGGCATTCCAGCATTCAGAATTATTTTAAACTCTGACACCTTCAATTATTTATTAAAGTCTATTGAACATTTACCAGAAACACTGGGCTTCATCTCATAAAGCCTCTCCTGAGTCTCTTTCCATTGTGTCCTCTTATGTCAACATCTAAGAGCAAAAGTAGAAGCAATGACTGAGCATGGGGGAAAGGTTTAAATACCCTAAACCCAACATCACTGTACAGTGTTTTCAGGAGGGTTGAGGATGGTATGGGAGGGGTTGGTGTTTTCCCTTTGAAAAGTTAGAAGAAAAGCAAAGCTCTTAGAAGAAACAAAAAGAAAAAAAAAAAAAAACTCCAAGAATTGTGAATCTTGTCTGTAGTTGACCAGCAAAGTATTTTCCCAATGCTTTTTTCCAGCTTGAACTTTGGACAGTGACGCAGAGACAGGTCTCGAGCAGCACCTCCTACAGTTGGTTCTCACCTCCGCATAAACATAGCTCTGACACAGCCTCAGGGTCAGCGACTCACTGTCAGAATGACACTCATATGTGTTTCCTATTTCTAACCACTGCTTTTTGTGAAGCTGAGAAAAGATAGTAAAGGGTGGTATCAGATCTTCCTGCAGGTTTGCAAGTTGATAAGCCTCTGCAGGTAATTTTGTTGTTCACCATTGAGGGCACTATAGCCCTACATGCTTCCTTTTGCTGTGTCCCTTGTAACGATAAGTAGTTTATTCAGTAATGTCTTTTATTAAATATCTCATTAAAAAACAATCCAAAAGGAAATGTAGCAGCAGGAAGAGTATTATTTAGATGGCTTATTTTTACCTAGGTTTGGGTACTAGGACGGTGACCAATGGAAAATCCAGCTGAGCTGGGATTGCTGCCTTTTCCTTCATTGTTTATGTAATTTCCTATATATACTCTATTTACTGCATGTTCAGGATGACCATTCAACCAGAACATCATTTCTATATTACAATGCATGCATTAAATTTATACACCAGACAGCATTTAATGACTATTTGCTAACATATAAACATAATAACTATTATGATATTACAAGAATGCAAGCTAATTATTTAAATTGGGGAGAAAAAAGGAACTTAAAATTGCCATGATCTCAGCATGGAAGAGAAATGTAAATCAGTATTTTATTGTTGCTGAGGTGTGTGTGGCCCTGCAAGCAGTCAGGTGGGGAAATGGGGACTCATAGCTCATTTGCTCAGTTTCTCAGTCATGACCCCACCCACCAAGAGTGTTTGTTTCAAATTTGACTTGCTGTCATTTGTGTGAGGGAATCAGCAGAGGTACCAGCTATTTTTTTCTCAGACTTTGCACACATGGATTTTGATGATGTCCTTCATTACCTCCACTTCCACTGAGGATTATAGGTTATTGGAGAATAGAGGAAGAGTAGAAAAAGAGAAAACTCTGGGTGGAAATTCTCTTATAATTAGCCTGTCTTCATCACATACAGCGTGCAATGCTAGGTAAAAATTTACACCACCAACATGAACAATCATTTTTGAATAATGCATAATGCAAGCAGTGGGGATTAAAAAGAAAAGGCCAGTGAAGTCTCTCCCATGGTACTTCTGGGAAAAAAAATAACTTTTTCATGCCAGAACCTGGATTGGACCCTATCATTTATGTCCTATAATCAATTTCTAAGAACAACCGACTAGAAAAATCATGAAATTTTTTACATACAACGTGAATGCTCCTGGCCTTGGCCTTCTAAGAGTGCACATGAAGCCACAGTCACACAGAGGCTTAAGTGGTGACACTTTCAGCAGCCTTCATTCACATAGGACTTTAGCCTCCTTTCAAAGGGTTTCCATAACAGCCTTGCTCTAGCTGTCTGATGCCTCATACCCTTTCAACAGAGGCTGCGATGACAAGTACTGTGAGTGCTGGTGCTAGTAGGGTGGCCTGCAGTAAGGAAGGGACTGTGGAGTACCCAGTAGTAATCACAGGGCTTGGCTTCTCAGTGATGGTGGCTGTAGCCTCACAGTGTCACATGGTCACGACTCCTTCCTCATCATGTTGCACAAACCACTTGCTCCAGTCACTTGTAGCCAGGCCACATGTCCCCCTGCCCACCAGTGTTCACAGCAGCTGAATTATAGGTTCTTTCCCCAATGACTTCTCACAGATCTCTTTCCTTCTTCCACCCAAAGTCAAAAGCCTATCAGCATCCAGACTTTCCCATGAACTACAAACTTGTCAAGTTCCCAGTCAGTGCAAGTTTAGCTTGCAGGTGTTTTTCTTAGATAGGGTCTCTGGTTCCTCAGAGAAGGAAACTGAGGCAGGAGGCTATTATTAAATAAAACAGCTCTTCTGTTCTTACCTGCAGCCCTTCTAAAGTCTGTCATCT
Source organism: Uropsilus gracilis (assembly GCA_004024945.1). NCBI lineage: Eukaryota > Metazoa > Chordata > Mammalia > Eulipotyphla > Talpidae > Uropsilus > Uropsilus gracilis. The sequence continues at coordinate 11,908 of PVHY01015364.1, forward strand.
GGCCCCTGCTTTTCAGTCTTGTGAGTAGCCAGGTCTTTTCTGCATAAAGCACTACCCTCCTCTGGTACTCACTGCAGGTTGGTTCCCCATCCTCTCCTTGACTCCAGCACCTACAGCTGTGCAGCATGACTCCAGACTGGGCTTTTGCATGTCCTCAGGCATTTATTCTGTCCCCTGGGCCTGCAGTGCCCTGGTTGCCTGTGTGAAGCTGCCTTCCTGATACATGTTGTTAACCATTTTCCTAATAGTCCCACTTGGAGCTGAGGTAGAGGGAACATAATTTCAGTGAGCTAGGGCTCTAGTCTGGTTCCAGGTACTTCCCAGTGATCTTGTCTGACCACCGTACATTTCCCATGGCTCCATGAGGATCCTGAGGGGATTCCTGGAGACCAGATCTGAGCCAGTGCTCTGCTTTCCTCAGCTGGTCACTGAAGCAAAGATGGATCCAGTAATATGCACCCATGGAAGTTGTGGTGTCGCCATAGAAACCCTATTGTTTCATTCCATCTATCAAAACTTATTCAGATTTCTTGATGTAAAAATTCAGTTATGGCTATTAGCTTTCTACCTTAAACATTCAAGAAAAACTTTGTTTTCAAGGATGTTGTAGGATGGAGAGAACGGTTTAGACAAAACGCCACTCACGCATGTTGCCTTGAGGTGTCTGCTTATCACTCTGCTTTCCTTGAAGTGACCAATGGCTGGGCATCTGGTCAGGAGGGAGGTCTGTTTATTTTCTGCTGACCTCGGGCTGTCCTGAAATCAGAGACAAGCAGATGTTAACAGGGAGATAGCTGACTCAGTACCGTTTCTAAGGAGTTAATATATGAAAATTTCATTGAGTTAAGTAGGAAGTGACAATACAAAGGAGAGATTTCATCTCTTCCTTTAATTTCAATCTGTGAATTGAAATTCATTAGGCTATATGAGTAAAGTTCATTAGACTAGATAATCTTATAATTATAAGGATGTCATGAAAATATATCAAAAACTTATCTTTAGGATTCAATCATATGTAATTTAAAATTTTCTTTTTCCTTGCTTGTATGTCAAGTATTACTGCAATCAATATAACACTTCTGTATTAAAAAGAATTACATATTGAAAAGTTTTAAGTTTGAACTATCATACTCCCCAAGCATTTAAGCCTGGAAAATTCCTTTTGTTTTTCTGTGTGAATTTCTAAGATTGTTCTCACACTATAAAATCCAAATGAACTATATAAAACAAGCAAACCCTTTGCATATCCACTTTTAAAAATGAAGGATCTGTCTGTGTCACAATGCTGGACTATACAGATAAACAATAAATTGCCCTCTGGTGTTTGGGTTTTCCATCTACTCTCTCAACAAATTAGGTTGTCATCAGAAAATGTGCACCTGCTTCCCCCAGCTCCCCAGCACGGGGTCGCCTTCACCAAGCTATGATCTAGTGGCACATTCTTTAGAATCATGTTATCTCTGAAAATAAATAAAGTTACCACAATTTAAAAATATTGTCAAACTCTTCGTTCTTCACACATAGAAGTCTCTTTTGTGACATTCTTCCCAGGAGAGTGTTTCTATGTACATAGCTTGTGTATAGTCATAAGGTAAAATGACAGCTCCCTCATCTGACTCTCCTTTTCCCTCATTCTTAGAAATACAAGTCAGACTCACTGTTTTAGTTTTTGTTTTTATGGTTGGTATTTAATCTGACTCAATCACCCCTTCTTAAATAGTTAACTGTCTCATATATATAAATTTCCTTCATTTCCTTGAATTAAGATGGTCTCACCATCAAGGATATTTTAGCACTATCATAAATTTCTAATTTAAGTAGTTATATTAGGATTTCTGGTTAGGAAGTTTACAATTTAATTTCCATGGGGTAGATGTAAATATATATATATATATATATACACACACACATACAAATGCAGATATGTATATAAAAATGGAATAAAAGTCTATAAAAATATCAATATCACCAAAACTGCCTCTTCAGTCTATAAGAGAATCTGAATTTATATTTTTAAAGCTGGTTTTTCATAATGCACCATAAAGACTGCCAGTGCTGCCAGTTATCAAAAATATTTTTAACTATTTTTAAGGCAATTTTAGACTCAAATTTTAATTGTACTTCAAAGTGTAGCTTAAAGCTTATATTATGCAATAAATACATTAAAACTACATATGATTAAGGTTGCAAATTTTCACTTTATTTAAATCACTAGAAAGAGCCTTATTTAAAAGAGCCAGGAGTCTAATCATGTATTTTTTCTTTGTAAATCTTGAAAAAAAAGAGGATCATAAAAATTATGGCAGAAAGCAAATAAGGCTGATCCAGTAGAGAACACACTCTCTCAACACACTCTGATGGTTGATGAGGGCAACTGAATTAATGGTTGCATTATTTTTGTTTAGGACTTCCTGGATCTTATCAAAATATTGCATTTCTAATAAGCCTAGCAGGATAAAGCTCTACACATTACCCACAATGTTTGCATTTCCGTTGCAGCTTCAGACTGACAGAAGAATTGTACTACAACAATCTTCTATGGATGGAATATGCCTTAAAGGAAACATCTCATAAAATAATTTTATTGTTATTGCAAGTAATGATCAAAGACAATTTTAAACATACAAATATTTTAGTTGGTTGGTCTTATATGAAAGTTTTGACCCCTTTGTTGAAATTTACATAAGACCTTTAGTTGAGCTTGATAGACATCTAAAAAAGCTTATTATAAAAGAACAATAAAATAGAATAAAGTCTAAAAGTAATGAATCTATTGAAATTGAATGTTCCTAAGGTAAACAGAAGATGAAAAAGTAATACTTTTTGCTAGATGAAAAGATAGTCTTCTTATTGTTCAGATAAATAAAATAGTCATAACCAAGATATGGAATAGAAGAGAAGGGTAAATTTTCATACAAATTGAAATATATCTTAGATCACTCCTAGAATTTTCTGTTGTGCAAAATTTAGCTCATGGATGAAGCTATAGCTTAAATACTTTAATTGTATTTTTCTAATAATGAGTTATTAAATACTTTAAGTTGTCTGTATATTTTATAGTAATATATGTTACTGAGTAAAGTTTCTCAAGGAAATATGATTTATATTAATTTTCTAAAATTTTAATTAATGCACAAGTTAACTTGGGACACAGCATATAGTATTTTTAGTTTTACACACAAAGCATGTTGTGAAGAGGTTGTTCAAAACTTTAGGTGTATGACTCTTCAGTTAAACTCCTTAGGTTTATTTCTTTTGAATTCTAGGTGTTTAGTATTTTAGACATTCATATTCTTATAATTGAACTTCCATGAATCATTTATGTAAGACTGCACTTTCAGTAATATATGAAAAAGTTTTTGTTACAGTTGATCTTTTTGATGTGGTTTCATAACACACCATGACATAGAAAAATTGCTTGAATTGAAATTGCTTCTAAATAAAAATTATCTAATTTTTCCTTCTTTCTTTCCTCTACATGGGATTTTGCAAGTTACCAGCACGTTCTTAATTATTTCTTTAATCATTATGCTATTTATAGCTCACTACATCTCAAAACAATATCTCTGTTGCTTAAATAAAAATCATTATTAAAGTTAATTCCATTTGTTTCTTCTTTTTAATGTGAAAACCAGAAAAATTGACATTAAAATTACATATGTGACAATTATCTCTGCTTATATGATTTCTATTTAGAAATTCACCTCTAATATGTCTGTGGTATACATTAACAGAACAGGAAAAATATCTTCCTTTAAAGTGAAGACCAACTGTAGAAATATTTAAATGCATTCCAATAATATTTGTAAATTAATATCTCAAGTATTACAACATGATAATTACTTTATTTCTCTACTCTATATAAATATTACAATTAAATAGTCCAGTGCTTGGGTTTTATTTATATGGTTTATCATTCTGTGATGATTCAATGGCATGGAGATAATTGTTTTAAAAATTAGTAAACCATGTATTAAAAATTGATGTTTCTATGAGAGTTACTTGTATCATTTTGTTTGTCAGTATAGTTTAGGAAATTTTCTGAAAGTTGAACAAACCAAAATTATTTTGTATGCATTAATGATAAGAATAACTTGATGCATATTATTTTCTTTATCTGACTCTTCAGGAACAGCATAATAATTTATACATATAAATTACATATAAATATATATTATTTTACAGTATTATTTTAATATATTTTATTTTTATTGTATATTATTATATATTATTTTAATTTATCTATATAAATTATATAAATATATAATATATAATCAAGAAAATGCAAATTGAAACCACACTGCGATACCATCTTAAACCAGTAAGAATGGCCCATATAAATAAAACAGACAACAAATGTTGGTGCAGATGTGGAGAAAAAGGTACTCTCTTCTGCTGGTGGGAGTGCAAAGTGGTCCAGCCACTATGGAAGACTGTGTGGAGGACCCTCAAACAATTGAAAGTGGACTTACCATTTGACCCAGCAATCCCACTACTAGGAATCTACCCAGAGGACATGAAAACATTAATTCAAAAGGACACCTGTATGCACATGTTCATTGCAGCCCTGTCTACAGTTGCAAAGAATTGGAAACAAACCAAATGCCCCAAAACAGATGATTGGCTAAAAAAAAAAAAGGTGGTACATATACACAATGGAATACTACACATCCATCAAGGAGGACAAACACATGTCATTTGTAGCAACCTGGATGGAACTAGAAAGATTCTTAGTAGCAGAAATAAGTCAAAAAGAAAAAGAGAAGTACAGGATGGTCTCACTTATATGACGGATATAGGGAAAAGCAAACAAATAAGAAAAAATGAAAACCACCAATGGGACTGAACCATGGAGTGAGAGAGGAGGAGGGGGAAGAAGGTGGGAGAGGTGAAGAGCACAAAAGATCAGGATAGTTAACAAATGTTAGTGAAGTGGGAAAGCCCCGGGATACACAATAATGGGCTAATGTAATATAAATATAAATATACATATATATGCAAAAAAAGACACAAACACCAGATATTGGAAGAGAACAACGGACCAAACAACCAACAACTGAACATCAACTTAACCAACCAACAAATCGCAGAAAAATGGGAGATGTAGTGACTGGAGGGGGGCTACGGAGGGAGGAGGAGGGATCAACTAATGCACAATTGTGACAAATCAATAAAATGAATTAAAAATACATTAAAAACATTATATATATATAACAAGTCTGAAGAAATACAATGATCGAGGCTGCACAATGAAGAAAGAGATCAGCATTTATTTGGAAAGTCATCTCAACAAGGAGGTTGAGTAAGGCCTTAGCCAGAGAAGACAGAATGAAACCTCTTCTAAAGAAACCAGCCAGGATAGCTGAAGAGCAGTTTGCAAGATCCAGAGCATAGAGTTTCATTGATCTGTCTCAGTTAATTTTATTTTTTGCAATTTAGATATTCGGAATGCAAAAAAGTAAAAGAGATCCCAAAATATACATTTTATGGCATATGTTATCATTCCTGGTATGAAATATAAACTCTCATAAGAAATGAGCAGTTTAAAATGCTAATTCATGAAATAAGTGTTTCAAGAAGTTGAATGTAATGAATACATTATCAAATAAACTATAAAAGTATTCTAGAATAAACTATAAAAATATTCTAGAATAATATTTCCACTTGGATATTTTTGATTTGTTAGTTTTATAGACAAGTGTGTTTGACAGTACTTTCAGAGTTCCTTGATTGTGACAGTGAGGTGTTCATTCGCAACATACTCTATACAGTATACACTGACATTATTACCACAGTTGTATTTTCTGGCTAGTCTATCCATTTTCTGGTTATGATCAGCTAAATTGACTTCACAGCCATTCATTTTAAATGCTCCTTAATTTGAAAAAGAAATTCTGCTCTATGTAGATGTCAAGCAACAAGAATGACAAGGTCAAACCTGAAGTTTGAGTATCAAAGGATTAAAAAGTAAGTGGAAGTCTTGTGAGTCACACATTCCATTCAAAGTAAAGGTCAGAGGTTCAGAAGCTTCTGAAAAGATGCTTCAGATGCCCATGGTTAGGGTCAAGTGTGATAGTGTTGCTTTCTCTTCTACCCAGTACAGGTTCTCCATTTCCATTGGAAGCAGAGCAGTCTTAATTAGAGGCATCTGATAAGACAACATTCTCTTCCCTGCTTAGAATTAGAAAAATAGGACTCCTCACAACAGCAGATTTTAATTGAAATCTTAAAGGAGACTAAAATATCACTTGACAAAATGGATGATATTATATAATATAGAACTTAATACAGCAGGTACATGGGCAAATAGCACTAATTAAGCTCTGACTATAGTCAGAAAAATTAAAATAAATAAGACTGAGCAGTGTATTATTTGACCCTGAGTGTCTGAATTGAATTGTTTCTCCCCCCATCTTTTCAATTAGTTTTTCTCCAAGACTGTTTGGTCACTTACATTTTCTACTTTTCTTAAAAGTGCAATAGCCCTTATTTTTATTTTCCCTACCTTCCTCCTAGGAAGGAGGAGGTATTCTGTTCTATCCAATTTTAGTACATATTCTGCTTTGCTAAATTGGGGTATTAGGTGCACATCAACTCCCATTCTTCTCCCCAGCTGGTAGTGATTGGTAGAAAACTTGTGTACACTTCTGGTCGCCTACTTCCTTTTGCAGTTAATCCATAGTTCTGTGCCCTGGCATAAGTTCTTTGCAAAGTCTCTCTCTCTCTCTAAGACATCTGAAATCTGAGGACATTGATGAAAATCTAAATGACAATCTTTATCACTGTGAGAGTGTGTTCCATGATTTAATTTTGGGAATGTGGTGCTAACTGTGAACATCAGTCAAACCAAGAGAACCGTTCAATTGGAATGAAACCTTTGTTCAGCTTGCGAAGACAGGTAAGCAAGTTAAAACCTGTGGGTTCTCAGCATGTCCCTGAACCAGGGTAGAACAGATAAGGTCAGGAGCTTAAGTTTCTGGTTGTTTTTTTTTTTTTTTTAATTGCACATGTATATCTACACACACACACACACACACACACACATACACACATATGAATCACATCATTATCTATCTCGAGGTTCTCCTATCACCTAATCACCCGTGAACCATCTTAATATTTTGTGCCCTACCCCTCCCCTGTTTTAACCCCCCTCCGCATCCCTTGCTCTTGCTTTAGTTCTGTTTGCAGTTTGAAATTTTTCCTGTCCATTTGTTTGTTTTCCCTATATCCCTCATAGAAGTGAGACCATTTCATATTTCTCTTCTTCTTTCTAGTTTTTTCCTACTAACATGATTCCTTCTAGCTCCATCCATGTTGCTGGAAATGACCTAAGTTTGTCTTCTTTGATTGATGTATAATATTCCATTGTGTAAATATATCACATATTTTTCAGTCATTTTTCAGTTTGGGGCATTTGGGTTGTTTAAAAGAGGTAATCTTTTAGCTCCTGTTGGTACACTGGCACCTCTTTGAAAATGAAAATCTCATGATATCTAATTGGAATATAAAACAATGTTAAACTTCATGTGTACATGTGTTATATATATGAATAGGCCATATGAATACACATATATGCTTATCTATGTGTAGATGACATATTTTATGTATTCTCCATACATAGCTATGTATTCACACATAAAGGTTTAAATTTACTAAAATAATAAATAACATTTATTTTCTGTCTATGGTAGGCCATGATTGATATTAACAAAACTACACTAAATGAGGCAAATATGGAAAAAATCTGGCAAATATGATTATGAATCTGAACTTCATTTAAGTTGACTCAGATGACAGGAAGAGAGTTTATTCAACTGTATTAACTATGCATTAAAAAGAACAGTGGAAAATAACTCTAAAAGGAAATCTAATTTCCAGTTATATAGTTGTCACTCTTTTATCGGAGTTATTGTGTTGTACAAAATATAGAGTAAAGTGTTTTGCATTCCTTGACATTTAATGGTTTTGTGGGATTTTGGGTTTAATTTTATTGTTGTTACTCTTTATTGCTTATTTCATAATCATGAACTTAAATCTGTGATCCAGCTAGCCTTGGAAGAAGATAAAAAAAATATTGACTCAAAGAACTGAGAGGAGAGCATAAAGATTATAAGGTGTTTTTAAAAAGGGGGTTTAGGGAATGCTCTCCTGAGCTGCAAAAGGAATGATGTGGTACTTAAGATAAAACACAAGTTGAGTTTATTGGATTTGCCCATAGTCAGTGGTGTTGAGCTTCCTGCTTGTCTGGCTATTCCCAGACCCAAAGCCTCCATGGCCTTTGTAATATTCATGGCCTCCTTCCACTTGCCAAAAGCCATGTGCTTGCCATACAACCAGTCAATCTGGACTGTGTAGGTAAAAAACTGGAACCCATTTGTATTTCCAATGTCTTCTTCCATAACTAAAGCTAATTTTATTACCCACACATCTGTGCCAACATTCATCATATGAATACATGCTAAATTTTCTTTATATACCTATAAAAAGATTTCATGAAAAAATATATATTCATCAAAGCACATGTTTACAAAGACCATGATAGTGAAATTTTCTTCTGCCAAGTTAATTCAGTCATCTTAGTCACTTTTAATCAATCCCCTAATCATGTTTTTTAAAGTCAGTACAGCATATTGCTTTTGATAATAAATATATCTGTTGTCATTTTTGGTTTGGGTATGTATAGTAATGTGGTGCTAATGTGCATTTCTTTCCTTTAATGTAATCATGGAATAATGCTAAAATAATGACTACTAACAACAGGCAAAATGAGATTCTTAATTGCTGATTAAATTCCTTTTCTAGTTTCCAGTAAATGTTTCATCTGGTGTTGCTTATATAAATTCAGCCCCATTAAACTTATGAGAATATATAACATAAAATCATCATGCAAAAAAAATCCTTTTGTAGATTAAACCATCACTCAAACCGAACACCGTTTTACTCAGATAGCTCAGATCTGTCTCGTAAATATGAACCTGAAATCCTCCACTGTAATTTTTTATACCTGATTCTATCTTGATAGCAAATGGCCAGTCTGTGCTTGAAAGCCATACTTGGCTTAATTTTAGAATTGCATAGCATACAGAGATATACTTTTTCAGGTTTCTTCTGGAGATAAACCATTTCAAAATTCTTTGTTATGTGATTTTCGGTAACAATGACAGGTTTATTATGTATTGTTCAAAATTATTTTTTCATGCTTTTAGATTTTAGCATTGTGAGTGTTGCTCTGGATGACAAAGTACAAAGAGTTTTCAGATAAAATATGAATGAACTGAACCATTGGTAACCCCATGTTGTAGAACTCAAGAATTAGCATTGCTTAAACTTTCTTGTTCTAAGAAAAATACACTTATCATTCCAAGTGCTTTAATATACCTTTCTGTGTTTTAAGTATTTCCAGTTCTTGAACCATATTGACCTGGATTAGACACCAAGCTTTGAGTAATGGACTTCTCTTCTCTGTACCTTATAAAATTGGGGATAAATATTAAAATTTGTTTTAATCATATATAATTACAAGCATACAGGTCAAATAGATTAAAAAATTCCCACAGTTTACTGTAACAATACCTATTTCTTACAGTTAATGAAAGATGTAAAAAAAGCTAATGCTTTTAAGATATTAGCACAATGCCAAATGTTGTGGAGTAAGCATCCATAAATTTTAGTTACTACTCTCATTGTAAGTAAGAAACACCAATAACTATTTATTTAATCTGGGTGTGAGAGAAATAATATTCAAGGTAATACCGTCTAGCAACCTACAGTTATTCAGAATAAACCAAATGATTTCTAACATTTCTCAAAGTCACAATTATTAAAGTCCTGATTTGCCTTTCTGATTGGGAAAAAAAAAACACACACAGTGTTTTCTGCAGAGTGTTTTTCCAGAGTATGTGTGTGCAGGATGAGGCATGCATTCAATGCAATCACTTCCAAGAGATCCCACCCTATATTTTTGATATTTCACTAGCTCACATCATCAAAAAGTTTTAGGCATCAAGATCTGAAATATAGTGTATGGTACACTTTAATGTAGTTATTTTCACTACAATTTAGACTAACAATCTGAAAGTGTTAGTTTGTGGTTGAGGGGCAATGAGGGCCTCAGACACATGAGTTGCCCACTGAATAACAGGGTTTTGCCATCCACCACATGAAGACAAAACCTTTTATGTGATAAGTCTTTAGTAGAATTGGTATCCAGAGAAAGAAAAGAAGAAAGAGAATTGAAAATCAAACTCTGAAAAATGCCCACTCTTTCATGGAAAAATGACCAGCCAAATAGGATCAGCCCTAAGCTGGGACCTGAGTCCTGAAAGCTCTCCATGAGTCTCAGTTTCCTCTGGCAGGTAACCACAGGAAAGTGCTTCTGAAGCAGGTCCAAAAGCTGAGACATAATGAGCCATACATCAAGAGAATGGCTCTCATTGTCAGTTTCCCCCACATGTTTTTCATTAACCTGTCTCTTCCAGATATCTCATCCAAGTCCCCCCAAGTCCTTGGAAGCAAGTCCAAGTGGAAGAAACAAGAGGCCTCCTGATGAAAGGCCACCTGCAGTCCATGTTACAGAGCTCAGACTCCACTTGATCACCCCATTCTGACCCTGGCTCCCAGGCATTATTCTAGGTTGGCTAGACCTAGTGTGAGTGGTAGCTAGGAAACTTGGTACCTCTTCTTGCAAGAGGATTGCTAACTTGATTCAAAGTTAAGCATCTGAAAAAATGAACAAGTTTAGGTGAAGACCAATGCACATCACAAATCTCAAATCATTCTAATGTGTTTGAAAAGTATAATCAATGCAGTGAACCAATCAGAATAAATAGAGCAGGTGTTTAAATTGGATGATTTTGAAAAACAGAAGTGTAGCAGTTATGTTTAGAACACATTTCATTTATTTTCCTTCATGAAGACTCTCTTGTGGTTTTTGAAATCTTAAATATACGTAAGCTGCCTACACTTCAGTAGCATTGTCTGGCTACGTAGAAATGAGCATGCTCTGTAAGACAACACTGAACACATATATGCAGAAATAGTAGCACCCCCCCCATGTTTGTGGACATGAAGATATAAAACTATTAAAACGGTGTTAGAAGCAGTAGTAAAGATATTAGAAGAATAGCTAAAATGGAATCCAAATGCTTGTGAAAAGATTAGCATTTACATTTCTCAGATTTGAAAGTTGGGAAGAAGGCCGGGCACGGTGGCTCGTGTCTGTAAACTTCAGTCTATGAAGCGGCCAGGGCCAGGGATCACTGTTTTAGTCACGCCTGGGGCCCGTAGTGAGACCTAGTTCCAAAGGAAAAACAAAAATAGCTGGGCGTGGTGGCGCGCGCCTGTAATCCCAGCTACCTGAGAAGCTGAGGCTGGGGATTGCTTGAGTCTGTGGTACCCCCGGCAATGAGAGCCTGCAGTTCCATGGGCAAAAATAGCAAGACCTAGTCTCAAAAAAAAAAAGTTGGGAAAAGGAGAGGGTTTGTAGGTAAGTCTGCAGATTTTTTTAGGGAACTTGGTATCTGATGATTTCTATTTTCACAATAATTTTATTGAAATAAATTTTATTGAAATAAAACATCTAAGATTAAGTCAAAGAATTAGGAAAGATTATAATAAATGTGTAACAGTCTTCTCAGATACTGGGAAGTTAGTAAACTGAGAATATGGAAGAATTTTTCAGTTGAAATTGATTTGAGATGTAAGGTATTGGAACTGGTTATAACAATCTGCCTCAAGATAACTATTTTCTTCAGTCACATGCAATTATTTAGGGAGACGCAGGTGGTTTTATTCATCAGGAATTTTGAGTCTTATAAGGAGAGTATAATAAAGGAGTAGAGACATGACAGGGATGAGTGTGTGATTATAATAACAGTCTCATGCTTGGAGTTTGGGGACTCAACAGCAGCTGGGGAAGGATGAAAATGATGTAACTTCAGTGCTCCGGGGACTATTCTTTAAGGAGAGTACTGTTGAAACAAGAGAAAACAGCTAGTACTTTGACTCCAGTGTAAAATGTTTGCATCTCAGATTTACAGATGGTGCAGTGCTGCCATTGGGTGATCTCTGAGGTGAGATACAGACAGCATGTGTTAGGTACATTGGCGGACAAGGCCATCTGGGAGCAGGAGGTCAAGAACATGAGGGTTTGGTGAATTAGATGGATTACCCAGAATGTTGTAACATCACCAATACTGACTGGAGTTTATATGACAAGGAAGATGGGAATCAGAGCTATCTACAATTGTGAGTCAAAAAAAAAAAAGACCAAGAGGTATTGAGGATGGTATAGCATGTTAGGCAAAAGGCAGATAAATGATCTGGAAGTGTAATTTAGGGGGTAATGTCAAGAAGTACAGCTTTTTTCACCTCCTTGATCCAAAGTATGTAAAATCATACTAATATTATTATTGGTACCAATTGGTATAATAATAGTAGTAGTAGTAGTACCAATAATAGTACTAAGAAGAAAGAGGAGAAGCACATCACAACACCAACCATGAAACAGTTATTAAGAACTTGAGCCAAGTTACTCTTTCAGATGTTTCCCATGAAGGCACCCACTTATCCTTATGGCAATTCATTGAGAAGTATGAACAATTAACATTTCCGTTTTCATAAATGGTGGAAAGAAAAGCACAACTAATTTGTGATGCAGTTGTGACTCAAATCCTGGCAACTTGACCGCCAGCCCGTGCACCACAATCCGGTGAGCTTAGTCCTTACATAGAGATTGAGGAAATTGACACTTAAATTGAAAAATGTGTTTTGGGAAGTGTAGATTGCTCTGGGACTGTGTGGTGATCAGGGGCTCTGAGACAGGAAATTGGGTTCTGGGGTGCATGCTGCAGTTATGGAAGACAGTGTGAGACTCCTTGTGGGCTCTTTATTTTGGTAGCACATGTTCCAGCAACTTTGCACTATTCTTCAGTCTCCCTTCTCACCACAAGTTCTGGTGGGCCAAACTGAACTTTCACTTTGCCACATGGAGGTATAGATGCTGTGAGTTTTTTCATGAGTGGAAAGTTCTCTGCACTTCTGTGCCCTGACAGCAGGTCTTGACAATTCTCCTGACTGTTGCTGTTAATCATGAATAGTCCCAGTCTCCAAATCTACCCTTTGTTGTCTCAGTTGATCTGCATCTCATTAACATTGTTTCCACTCCACCCTCAATAATAAATCGCTACTATGGCCTTCATTTGACTAAGGACTTAAATGTCTTGTCCTTTCTACCCAAAGTGTCTACCAAAAAAGTCAATTTCTCATTGACTATTGAGTATGAACTGTGCACAAATACTATAAGAGAGCTTATCTATGTGAAGAAATACATGAAGAAAAGTGCATGGGGGGATCACAGGGAAAACATCTGAGATGCTTTGATCTTGGCATTAGTGTTGTCATAAATCTTCGTTGGCTTAACCAGGGTAACGTGTTCATACCTAGTTATAAGTATGGAGGCACATACTGTGAATCTGTACAATTAAATATTCTACAACCCAGTTCAGTGTGAAAATTTCCCATCCTTCTAAATTCACTGATCTTCCAATTTGCTGACAGGGGCTCCTGCTACAAGCTGTGTATCTGCCATTCTACTGGAAAGGTGTTTTTGTATTGTTTTCACTTATGCATACCTCTTAGTCAAAGGCCATCCTTTTCCCTGGAATATTCCAGTAAAACTTTGACTCTTAATTAGCATTTGAATCTCTGAGAGCCTGTAAGACAGCCTTTGCTACTGTCTCACAAATCCACATCCATCAGAATAGAATCTTCCACAGGCCCTCTTGCTGGTGCCTTTTCATTATTCTTAGATCTTTTCTATATTTTTTGGTTTTGTTTGGCTTTGTTTGCTCTTGAATACTAAGAATCTGTCTTTGGGTGCACACACAAAGTGATGAAGCTTTGGAAGTATTCAGTGAAAAGTTAAAAAAAAAAACAGGAAAGAGGCACATTGATGACTGTTGTTCTAAATACGATGGCACTGATTAGTTTGCCAGATCCTTCTTTCAAATAAACTCAGCACCATCACCTTCTTATCTCAGAATCAGCCTTCCTGCCAAAAGTGATGACTGGAACAATACAGAGGGTTCTCAGAACCCAATTCTTATCGTGGCTGTGACTGGCAAAGACTGTCATTCATGCTGTCACTCAAAGTAGGTACACAATGAATCATGTCTGCCTTGCACATCGTAGATAACTACACTCACAGGGGCTGGATTTAATTCCTTGGTTAAAGGAAGAGGAGAAAAGATAAATCATTGATTATAGAATATCTGATTTTCCTTTAATTCACTTGTCACTGAAGCTGTAACCTTGTGTTCTAGAGCAGTGAAATGGCAGAATTTTTTTTCAAACTTCTCTGTATTTAAAAGTCCATATATGTGATGCTCACAATGCTGCAACTGTATGACAATCTTTTCTTTGAAAAATAGCAATGTGGTTTTGATGTGCTTTGGAATGATTATGCTAATATTTTAAAATAAAATGAATATTAATGATTTCTAAAGAGCATCCTGAAACAAAATTGGTTAGGTAAAAATTAAAATATGTCAGTATTAAGTATAAAGGCATTTTGTGAGAAAATATGCTCTTAATAACAGTACTCTGAATGGTGACAACAGAGTATTCATTTACACATCTAAAACAGCTTTGTATATTGACAAAGAAGGTGTTGGAGACAGGATCATCTTAATAATCATTATGTCTATTCACCATTTTATGTTATTACATGTCAAAAATGTTGTCCTTCTTATAACATGTGCAAATAATCTGATGAAAGAAGCAATAATGTGTAGTTAGGTTAATTATTGAGTTTTCGAAGAACTCATTAATGATGTCTGACTTGATTTGTTTTGCTGTTGAAGAAGGTATTGAAGATTTTAAGATATGCAAGCTCTCCTTAGTATACAATAAAATATTTTTATAATGTTTGCCCAGGAAATTAGTTTTTTTCTCTAGATTATAAAAAAAAAAATGAGAATGAAGAAGCGATGTTACTTTATGCATCATTCCTTACTCAGTGGTAGGAAAATAGCCAGTGGTGAGAAAAACACACAGAATTAGTGTGTCTTAGATGTTTGATGGAGCACAAAACCATGAATGTAATTCTTGATATCCAAACTTCTCTGGTTGCTTTACCTAAGGTATCTAATTTATTGTTATATTTTTATATTCTTACATTTACTACAGATTTTTTTGAAAGATCACTACATGACTTATTAAAGTGTTGAGACAAATAAAGACATTCATTTCAGAAATAGTATTCTGAGCTGCATAACAACTACAGGGTAGTAAAAAGTGTTATTTTGGAAAGAATCATAGCTCTTTCTAGTGATTATTTATCTGCACATTCACTAAAGAGATATTGTTCTTCATTTAACAGCTCTCATTCAAATGTATTTATAGTGTGTCTATAAAGGGTAACTATAAAAGGCATATCTATAAATAGTAAGGACAGTAAATTGCAAAGAGGCAATCTGTTGCCTTACTATTCAGCAAATAGGACAAATAATTTGCCAAATTCAAGGTATCCTTTAGAAAATGTATGTGTTAGCTAAGGACTTGATTCATCCTGCCTTGTGAGATACAGATTGAGAAAGTAACATGTGATGTTAAATAGATGTTTGGGAAGGAGAATCACACATGTCTTTGTGGTAGCCATTATAGGCCACTGACCTCCTCAGATTGGGGGGGGGGAGGGCTCGGGTGTATCTCCTTGAATTAGATGTCACCCTTCCTGTCCAGTCAGTGGGAACTCTATGCACAGACCTACCTGGTACTCCTTCCAGTAAACAGGGCTGTGCACAAGGAAGTGTCAGTCAAAAGATCAGGCTAATCACGACAGTTATGTGATTGATGTTCTGGAATACCATCTCTCTTCATATATAAGAGTGGCTTGGGGAAACTGAGAATTTCTAAGTTTGTATTCATTCTTAACACACTGACCAGTTAAACTGATATCCAGTAACCAAAGTAAAGGCTACCTAGGTCAGATGTATCCTGCATAAAAGAAGGGAAACAATACCAACAATGTATAAGATGACCTAATGCCAAATGGTATTGGGCCTCCAGCTTTGCCCTGCCTCAGCTGTCAGTGGGGACTTAAGTTTTTGGGAATGAGACCTAGCCTTCAGAACTTCAATAGTGGAAAGACTAGACAAGCAAACAATCCTGCTTCTAGATTTTTATTTTCAGTTTATATGTTTGTGGGGTCTTCTGAGGCAGTTTAGAGGAAACCCACAACTCATTTTGTTTGTCATACATATAATAATTACATTCTAAACCAAGTTTTCTCACTTCTTTGTCTGAGCCATCACTTTATTCTCATGAAAGCTTATCAGATGTCCTCGATCCCAAGGTTCTGTTTCTTTGATCACTTACCACGATAAGAATGACATCATTTCTTGGGGACTAATGGAGTCAAGTTTCCTTGTCTCCATCCTCTCCTTGAACTGACATTACCTATTCCAGCTACTTTCTGGAAACATCTATTAGAACTGGACCTCTTTTTAAAGCACAGATTCTCAAAAGAAGATGAGAAGTTAGTTGGAAAAGCATGTTTACTATTATATTTTAATTTTAATTTTTGAAATGAGTTTTCTTGACTTTAGGCTACAAAAAATTAAGTTTAATCTTTGGTACTTATGGAGATACAAAAGAGGAAAAATTGACTCAGTTTTAGTGACTAAGGTTTTTATTCTGTTGTGAGGAATGTGTATTTAAATACTTAAAACCACTTTAAAATAAAGTTAGAAACTTATGGGCAAATTTTTAGTCAATATTAGGCCCATTGGCAATTACTCTATTTAATATGAATGTATGAATGAATGAATGAATGAATGAATGAATGAATGAATGAATGAATGAGACCACATATTTTATAGTTCTTTGATTAGCTAAGATGTTTTTTAAGTTTAAGAAAAAAATAGTAGGAATATTTTATCAATTCATATAAGAATAAAAAGGATATCTGGCAGCCTTATGGTAAGTAGATCCAAAAGTAAACTATAAAATACTATTATCATTGAATTTAATTATTTCAGTCTCCAAACAACACAACAGATTTTATTAGGCAGTGTACTTCTGTGCACTGTTCACACACACATTTTACATTTAATTTTCCATACTAAAACAGCTTCATTGAGTTAGAATCTGCACCAGAGAGCTAGAAAGCTGATGATACTCTGTTGTAGGAAAACAACAAGCAGAGTTCAATGAGGTTTTTATCTTAAATTATATTTTCAATTTGACCTCATTAAGTTCTTTCCCCTTGTTTGTCTTTGTTAGGCTTACTAGTTTTTATATTTCCTCTTGGCCCCTTTACCATTTTAAAACTATCCTTTAGAAATAGCTCTAGCTTGAAGAGTTCATTATTTCTAATAGTGACAACTTATCGAATGCCCTCATGACCTACATTTAGAAAATTTAGGTTTATTTTCTAGTTGCTCATTATTTTTTGCAAAATCATCATATGTCAAACTATTATGTTTATTCATGTTTATTTCAAAATCATTTTTAAACTCTTTAAGAGATAAGTTACTGTGGTCTAATAAATGAAAAAAAAAGAGCCTGTTTATTGACCTAGATTTTGCTTTTTAGAGTGGAGTGATAAATAGAAAAGAAAATGAAAATAAAAAAGAAAAGGAATAAAAAATTTTCTTTATCTCTGAGATCTGAACTAAATTTTGTTACAGTAAAGCTGATCTGTTTTTAAATACATGCCTTTGTTGGTGAGTTTTTGTAGTTATTAATCTATTTAAAACTATTTTAAATGCAAAATGGATATAAATGTTTTAGTTCACTCAACATGATAGTTTTGATTTGAAATTAAGTCATTTTGCGTAAAGTTCAGCTTTTCAACATCTTTTAAAAGGGGTGTGTGTATATGTGTGTGGGGTGGACCCTGACTGAAATGTAATCAGATGAGCCAGTGTTATTCCAGGCAGCCTCTGGAAAGGGAAAGCAACTTAAAAAGAATTAAAAGAAAAGGGCCTTTAAACGGGAGAATCCCAGCAATCAAGTGGAGACTTTTTCAGCCCTTTTAAATATCACTGCCGAATAAATACATTATCACACTAAGCTTTTATGAAAGGCTGTTACATTTTTACCAACTTTAATCTGTTTCATTTTTGTGTATAAAGGATAGGAGTTGCATTAAAATAAAAATTCCATTTGGGTTATTATCTCCCCAGCTGTCTGTACAGACCATGGGGCTGGCCAGAGAATATTCTCATTATGTGTGCTGAGCAGTTACTGGGTGATTGATGCTACATTAATGCACCGCACAGACGCGTTCTTTTTGTTACTGAATATTAGACAAATTGGTTCTTACAAATTCATGACCCACTCCCCCTCCCTCTCATGTGTCTTCCTCCTCCCTCTCTGGGTTCCTCCCACACCCCAAGCCTTCTGTGGCCTCCTGAGGATGGGCCTTTCACCTGCTAGTAACCCTCAGGGAAAATGAACGGAGGCTTTGGGAGGAAGAGTTTGACAAAGAGGGGCAGAAACAGGCATGGAGGCTTATAGTCAAAGAAGATATAATGAGGTTCTCATCATTTTCTAGGCTACCTCCATGTGGTAATGACAAATGAAGGTTTTATTGTCACAAGCCCAAATTAGCTTTCCTTCCTTCACTTTCTGAGCAACCATTTATCTTCTCAATTGCTTTAAATCTACTTCTGTCAGGATGGAGAGATGAGTCATAAAATTTTTTTATTTAGACAGTTTCTTTATCTATGAAGCAAATTATGGGGATGTATATACCTTTTTTGTTGTTGCCCCATTGGAACTTAAAAAAAAAAAAAACAGTCTGGATAGAACTGAAGAGTGAGTTTCTCACATCCTCATGGCTTCACGTAGGGTGTGTCACACCTGTGTGTTTTGCTTGGGTGTTTGAAAGGGTGTGCTGGTAATTGTTAAATGCTGAGCAGTCTACAAATATATTATTACATGTGTGTTGTTAGGAGAAAATAATTGGTGCTAAGCATTATTGTTTGCAAATTTAATCTCCAGTTTCCAATTGCACGGAGGAGGAAAAACGGAAACACAGGAATGGTGATGTGCCCAGTGTTGCGGAGTTAAAACACAAAAAATTTGAGCAGTCTCTTTAAAAAGTGTTATATAAAGTAGATTTGGTTTGTAGGGGAAATGAATTTTTTTCGCTGTAATATAATGTATAGCATTATATATGTTTCAGGTATAGCACATTATTCTTCAACATTTGTGTACCCTGGATCACATCACATTCACCACCAAAAATCTAGTTTCCAGCCACCACCATACATTTTCTCTTTACTCATTTCACCAACCCCCAATCCACTGCTCTCCCTTTTAAGATGTCTGTGTATCTTAAGTTTATTTTTGTTTCGTTTTGTCTGATTGAGCTTTATGTTCCACGTTTGAATGAAATCATATGGTATTTGTCTTTCTCCATCTGACTTATTCCACTTAACAAAATATTCTCCAGTTTCATCTGTTTTGTTGTAAAAGGCAAGATTTCATTTTTTAATAGCTGAGTAGCATTCCATACATACCACTCCAGGTACACTATATATGTACCGTACTATATACACACATATCATATATAATATACTATATAGTATACACACACACCATATATTCTTTGCTCATTTGTCTCTCAGTGGAAACATAGCTTGTTTCTATATCTTGGCTATTTAAAATAATTCTTCAGAATACACAGATAAGCTTTTTGAAACAGTTGTTCATATTCTTTGTTTAAAATTTTTCTAGTTTTTACTTTTTAGTTCAGTAGATACTGATACATACTTATCAAACACTTATTGGATAAATGTTGATACAGTCCATCTAAACAAACATTTGATGAGAGCATGAAAAAATATTTTTAATTATACAATTCAGTGATTTGGGTCTATTTACAGGATTTTATACCAAGTACTAATAATAGACTGTTTTGTCTCCTCAAAAGAAACCCCACACTATAAGCTGTCACCCCCACCCCCAATTTCCCTCCATGTTCACCCATTAATCGGCTATCTGTCTTTATATATTTGCTTATTATGGGCATTTCTATAGAAATAGATTCATAAAACTCATAAACATAGGTGTTTGTGTCTGCTTTATAGTATAATACTTTCAAGGGTCATTTATTTTCTTAAATATATTAGTACTTCATATTTTAAATTGCCAGCAATACTCAACTGTCTGGATGTAATACTTGTTCTTTGCTGCTGATCCTCTTTCTCAGGGGATAAACATTCAGGTTGTTCTTGCTGTGTGGTTGTTATTAATGATGCTACATTGAACGATCCAGTCTTTTGTGGACATTTGCTTTCCTTTCTCTGGGTAGAAAATGAATGGAACTTATAAGGCATATTACCATATGAATCTGTACCTTTTGAACAACTGTTACACTGTTTTCCATAGTAGCTCTTCCATTTTCTATCTTATAAAGTACTTGTCACATTTCTTTCCTTTGGAAAAGAATCAATTCGTGTTCTTAACTTACTTTTTAAATTGAATTGTCCTTTTATTGCTGAGATTAAGAGTTCTTTACATGTTTTGAATATAAATCCCTTATCAGATATGTGCTTTGCAAATATCTTCCCTCTATGGGTTTTCATTTTCTTGAGGGTATTTCTTGTAGCACAAAAATTCCTAATTTTGATACAATTCAATTGCATTAACTTTTGTTCTTAGTGCTTTAAATGATAAGTCTAAGAGACCACTACCCAACTACAAAGATATATTCCTAACTATATTTTCTTTAGCAGTTTTAGTTCATACATCAGCACAAGTACACACACACTTGTACATACATTACATATATAACTACATATAATATTTGTGAGTGAGTCTATGTTTTTAATATATGTATGTAAATAGGGTGCTTTTCTAGGATCTGAGACTAATATGCCCTGAAAGAACTTGCCAAATAAAGTGTAACAGACAAATGTTACAGAGACTAGAAGAAAGAACTGACCACAGATCTTGGGAATTAAAGGGGAAAGATTATCTGTGGTCATGGAAAGTGATATTACTTACATTTGACTTGAATCTTGAAATAAAAACCCAGGTAAAGTTCTGACAGATGTTCCCCCTCTTTAATCAAGACTGGGGTACCCTGCATTCATCCATTCATGTGGCAGTTTCTTGGGATGAGAGAAGAAGGGTTCTGTGCCCTTGAGCAGACCCAACAGTGAGGTGGGCAGAACACCCAGGTTCCCTCAAAGTCTTTAGTCACAGTCTGCGAGGTCAGATCAGACAGTCTCTCTAGTAATATTCACACTTTGTTTGCCTTTCCTTTTATGTGGCTGCTGCTGGGTATGTAGAAGCAATGGTAATGAATCTGCTATGTGTTATCCTAGCATAAGGCAGTGGAACCAAAGTTTGCTGAGTCTTGCCGCTGCCCACAGACAGGCAGTCAAAGGTAAATCTGAATGACTGACTGACTTCATAAATAAGATCTTGGCTTCTGTAATGATGATGATGGAGTAATATTATTGATTTTGCTAGGTCTTGATTTTGTTTATAAGTCATTTCAGTCATTCATGGGATTATGTGGAAGCCATGTGAGACTCTACCTGATTCTCAGGTAGCCTGGTGTCCTTTGGTGATTGTGAGCACCTAGTAGTTTGAAGCAGTTCTGGATTTTCTGTAAATAAATTACTAGAACTTTGTGCCTAGATAAGATGACACAGGAAATTGTTTATAATTTTAATGACTAGGAAATGTATAGGAGAAATAGAGCAAAAGACCTAAACAATGCTCAAGATATATTAACTATTTTCAAGATTCAAAATAACCTATCATAAATGAAATTTTCAACTTTGATAAATGTTAATTAGAAATAAAAGGTTGCATGGTTACAAAATTAATAGGACTTTTAAACAGTGTAAATACATTTTAATTTTAATTTAGGTTCCTGGTTTCATCTTAATAAGTATCCACCAAACAAAAAATTCAGATAAGATATAATTTCCTGCAAAACATGAAGGAAACAGTAGTAATCTTTTAAGGAATGATTATACTAACTTAGTATTTTATAGTTGTTTTTTGAATATAGCCTTTTATCAGGGTAAATCTGTTGATAATGTATCTACTTTATGAATATAAAGAATAGAAACCCCAAGCCCAAAGTGGGTCTGGATTGCCAGGCTCATAAGTGACTTACTATCAGGGTAGAATGAGCAGGCCCACCTTCTTCTGCCTTGTCAGCAGCATACCTCCTGGGGCCTAGTCTTTGCCAATGTTATTTGATTGGAGTTATGCCAAATACCCATACAGATTGTAGCAAGGTTTCAACACTTAGCAAAGGTTTCATCAGAAGTCAGTGAAATAGGTGCATTTCTTCTGGAGTTTTAGGTTATGGACAAGATTTTGGTTGTCAAAGAACATTAAGTTTTTAGCAAAATGAATTGAACATATGACTTGGTTCTAGAGAGAAATATGAGATATTTGTATCATTACCTTATCAGTGAGTCACTTTAAGACATGATGCTTTATCAATTCCAGAGGAAGACTGTTATCAATTTTATTAAAACAAAACAGGTGAAGAATATGATATATTAGGTAGCAGTAGGCGTTGTAGGTGGCTTTTGCTGTAAAGAAACTGAAAAGTGAACAAGAGATTCAGACATTAAAGAGATAGTGAAGTCAAAGGAGAATAAATTGAAGGCTATTCTTTGGGAGAACATTAAAAAATTTTATTGAAAATTTTATTCAAAAAATTTTCTAGCTTTATTGAGATGTAACTGATGTATAATGTGTGAGTTTAAGGTGGACAATGTGCTGATATATGTTAAAGATTAACCATTTCTGGGAAGCTAATGTACAGCAGGGGAAAGGACAGCTTGTCAAGGAAATTTTTTGTTGGGTTAAAAGGGATGAGCATAGTGTGTCAGAAGCTAACATAAGAAGCAATTGGTGCCACACTGGGGCGATTTATTTGGGTGACTGGCAGCTCCTAGCTTATTCAGGATGAGCAACCTTCAGTTCTTTTTATCATGGCTTTTCTGACTCTGATAGACTTATTGCTGCCAGTTCTTTCACTTTACTTCTTAGAGAACTTTTGTTACAT
This sequence comes from Uropsilus gracilis, assembly GCA_004024945.1. Lineage (NCBI taxonomy): Eukaryota > Metazoa > Chordata > Mammalia > Eulipotyphla > Talpidae > Uropsilus > Uropsilus gracilis. The sequence goes on from PVHY01015364.1 coordinate 34,964, forward strand.
GTTTTAAAGGAAAACATATATTAATTGAGACTAGAATGAATTATTCTAGATGCTTATTTTGGTCATGTCTTAATTAGTAGAAAAGCAACTAACAACCTATTCTCCAAATATTTTGTCTGTTTTCCCTTTTGTATGAATGAGAATGTGTGTGGAGGTAGGTGATTAAAGATTTAATTTAAAACCTTCTCCAGGGGCAGAGCAGACAATCAGTAAGCATTTATTGTGTGCTTGCTCACCCAAAGATATGATATGTGCTAGCATTGATATAAAGAATTATAGCATGTGGTCTTTATTGTCATAAAAGTTGCAATCTAAGGATATAAAGCTGCACACATGGAAAGATAGCTAATGGTGTGACAATATAAATGATAAACACAATGAATGATAGGGATTAACTGCTAATGAATTTTAAAAAGATGGCTAACAGAGTATTCAGAGATAACTCCTTGGAAAAAGGGAATTCAAGCAGATCCTTCAATACATTGGATGTATAGCTAAAGGATGAAAGACACTGCAGCAGAGAAACCATACCTACTTGTAACAAGCACTGCTATCGCAGTCATATACTGTGTTTTAATATGCATAATAATTAATTTAATGATTTGTTTCAGGTGAGGAGGAATAGGATTTGTTTCAGGTAACTGAATTAATAGGTTAATGGTTTTGAAAGTGGGTAAAATGAAGACTTTCTGACTTGACTTAGCTGGATACACCTATCTGCTTGCTTCTCTCTCCAAAGCAGGCTACAAGCAGTTCCCTTTGCAATTACCTTTAACCTTAACTGGATATAGCTATCTGCCTGCTTCTCTCTCCAAAGCAGGCTACACACTCTTCATTAGCATTTTCACTGATCACCTTTACCATTGATATGCAAAAGCCAGCCAGCTGCTCTCTGCTTTCAGCTCCAAAAACTGCAGAAAAGACAAACTTTAAAACACAGTTTAAACTTTCCACTCGTGGGTTCTTACCACCATCCCCAGCCTTCTCAACCAAAATACCAACCCAATGTAAGACTATCAGTGCAGTGCAGACTAATTTATTTCTAACAAAGTGATTTCTAATTATCCTAATAATTACAAAAGAAACATGTAAGACTCAGAACACTTCAACATTGTCCAAACCCTTTCTCAGTATTGTCCAAAGTCCTTTCCCAGATTGCCCCAAAATCCTCAGTCTCTCAGTCCTGAT
>PVHY01015365.1:0-36159 GCA_004024945.1 Uropsilus gracilis
AAAAAAAAAAAACAAAAAAACCTTCAACCAACAACCCTAAGTGAACATTGATGAAAAATTTTTAACAAAATTTTAGCAGTAAATTCAAAAACATATAAAAATAATCATAATTTATGTCATATCTCAATAAATGCAAAAGAATTTTAAGAAATTTTACAACCATTCATGATTTTTATTCATCCTTATCAATGATACCCACAAATAAACTTCAGACCAATTACATGTCACTACCAAAATATAAATGCTTTACTACTAATACCAGGAAGATGCCATCACTACTTCCCTTTAACATTCCACACTGGAGGCCCTAGCCAATGTAACAAGGTAAGAAAATGAAATAAAGAACCTACAAATTGAAAAGTAAGACATAGGTTATTTTCATTCATAATTGACATGACTGCTTGTATGAAAAGCTTGAAGGAATTGATTAAAAAATAAAATTCGTAAAAACTAATAAATGAACTCAGTATGGTTGTGTGCTATAAAATCAATACAAAAATCTGTTGAATTTATATATGTACTAGCAACCAGTAATTAGATATTAAAATGTTTTAAATATTATCTACAATACCACAATATCTTGAATACTTAGGAGTAAATTTGCCAAAGTAGATATAAGATGTATACACTGAAATTTTGAGAGAAAATAAAAATGTGCTAAGGGAGAGCTACTACATTTTCATAAATTGAAAAAAAATCAAGATTGTTCTGATGTCAATTCTCCCCAAACTGTTCTACATAATCAAAGCAGGGTATTCTGTTGAAAATTGATATCAATTCTAAAACATATATGGAAAATAAGTTTGCAGGACATACTCTATCGCAATTCAAATTATAGTACAAATCAACAAGCATCAAGATGGTGTATAAAAGTTGACTCAAGATTAACAATAATTTAAATATAAGAGCTAAAACTAACAAAATAAGTCCTAAATTAATAGAGGAGATCATTTTTGTGACCTTGGAATTGGTGAAAATATTCACATAAATAAACAAAAAGCTTGAGGCATTAAAAGAAACAAGTTGATAAATTAGATATTATCAATATAAAAAGATCTTCTTCCTTCAAAGACACTGGCAAGAAAAGAGAAGGCAAATGACATACTTGGGGAATCTATTTTCAAAATACATATATCATACCCAGTACATACAAAGAAGTTAACACAACCAAATAATAAAAAGATAAATCATCTAATTAGAGAATAAACAGAAAATTTGAACAAACATGTTCCTCCAATTTTTTTAAGCAAGCACATGTACACACTTGTCATGAGCAAAAATGGAAATTAAAACCACCATGCAATGCTGCTAATTCTACTAGTAAAACTAAACTTTTAAAAATACTTAGCCAATAACTAAAATTCATATAGTGTTGGTATGCATGCAAAATGATACAACCACTTTGGAAAGGATTTTGATAGATTCTATCATTAAAACATATACATATGTCTCAACAACATTGTTAATAAGTATTTACCCAAAAGGAAGGAAAATATATTTCTTCCGAATAAAACTATTCGGAATAGTTTTACTCATAGTAGGTCAAAACTGTAAATATTCCATGTCCATCAACAAGTGAAAGGTATGTTATAGAATGGAATACTGTTTATCAATAAGCTACTATTCAAAAACTAATTACTGGTATGGATAAATAACTAAAACACTGATAGTTACAGGAGCTGGACCTGAAAGGGTAAATTCTGTATGATCCAATTTAGAGCAAAATCTATAACCAATAAAACTTTAGAAACAAGAAACTGAATAGTATTTGGCAGGAACTATGTTCCTGGAAGGAAACTGTGTTGTAAATGGTAGAAGGTAATTTTGCAAAATAAGAAAATATTCTATATCAGATTAGGGTGATATTTATATAACTGCATACATGTAAGTATATTACATTGTGCATATGTTATGTCTCAGTAAAAGAGAAAAGACTATAAGATTAAGGAGCTTGCCTTGGAAAATGTCCAGTGAAAAGTACATTGGAAAAAAGGAGCAAAAATCCACCAAAATAAAAAGAGATAAAAGTTGCAGAAACCAAAATAAAATTGCCACTTGACTGACAACAATGTTGGAGTTTCATGTGTTGTAGTGAAGACATGGGAGGGAACATTAGATATCTTGCAATGCATGAGATTATCTCATGTAATGAAGAACTGTCCTTCAACAAACAAATTTGTGAGTGACTCACAGACATTTGTAACTATTAAGAAAAGGTGTTTAAAATTATTTCGGTCTAAGATCAAATCATTTCTTAAAAACACAAAGGTTTTTGCATGTTTTTAAAATGTGTGGAATCTTCCAAGATAACAACTATTTTGTTGTTCCTGTTTGCTTTATTCAAATTTTATCAGATTTTAAGTTAAAAATTCCTTGTATAGTAATGCTGTTCATGATATATGAGTCACATAAGTATCAACCTGCATTTTTATTTATTATATTAATGGTGGTTCTGTTTATGCATACCATTTCATTATAAATTACTTTCCATTAATTCTTACTTATATACTATTACAGCATTATGTAATATTACTAAAATCATGTAAGTAGAGTAGTCATATTATCAATATATTTCACTTCCAGATGTAGGAGAGCATTATAAATATGTTTTGAATGGAGTTAGGAATCTGCTGAGATTAAGAAAATTATTCTAGAATTAGGGATTGTTAGAAGAACTGAATTTCAAAAAATTCATAAAGAATAAAGACTTTGAGTGCCACAAAAGTTCGATTTTATTTGAACTTAATCAAAATTTAAGTGAACAGTGAGAAAGGGAAGTAGATAAAATATACCATATGCAATTGAATGCTTGGGTAAGAAGATATACAGAGTATGAAACAGAATGGAGTGAAAAATTGAGTAATTTTGTATGTCTTTGAAGACTAAGGGGAACACATTCAGGTGAAGTAATGGAAATGAAAAACCCAGAGGAAGTGCCATACACTGCTTCCTTCCAAAGGTGGAGGGAATGAAAGAATCACCTCAATACAAGGATTTAGCTTTGAGGGGGTAGGCAAACCAGACTGTCCATGTACAGAGAGAAAAGATGGTCTGATACAAGGAATGATGTGACTTAGGTCACAAGTCACATCTTGTGACAAGGAATGATGTTACCCAGAATCCTTAGTCATTTTTAATGGTGCTTTACATTCCACAACTATAAATACATTCCTTTGCCATGTGGGTTTGATTTCCTCATACCAAAAAAAGTAACTCATGTCCTAAGCAACACAATGTGTAGAACATTAGAGATTTTACAATTTCATGTTGAAAAGTTTTTATCTAAGTTTAAATGTGATGGAGGACTCTAGTGCTGGTTTATGGATCAGACCTCCAAAGTTATTAGGGAAAGCCATAGGGCTAAGATAGACACAAGCCCTATGATCAAACTTGAGTGATCCTACCATGTAGTGCAGGAAGGCTAGCAAGGAACAGTTTATCTGACATTGGACAGGCAGCAAGGGTGTGAGGAACCAGGAGTTAGAAGTTATCATTGAGGGGAAAATGAGGTGTCACATATCAGATGATGTCAATGTTCTCATTAAGAAATGAGATGAAATCATTACCTACTGTGTTAAGGACTTGGAAAGAGACAATGCCTGGAATGACTCCAGGGTGTCTCAAAAGACATGCCCAGCACTGTCAGGGAGCAGATGTGACAGCTCAATTGTAATTGGAGTCCTTGACATTGCAGATGGTCAGAGCCACTTCGTTCCCTGTCTTCCTTGAGGTCTTCTTCATAAAGCAAGAAGAAAAGAGAGTAATTAGTAGAGGTATGATCATTTCCCAAACCCAGTGATTTGGTCAGTTTTTGAAGACAACATTGAAGATGATGATGGAAATGAAAGAAGAAAAGAAAAAAAAGCAGTGGAGGTAGTCAGAGAGAACACTGACTGGGCATCCGAAGACAAAGTGTGGTCTCATGTCTACAAGCAGGAACCTACCTGACTTCAGGCAAGTCACCGGTGTGAGCTCTTCTAGAAATGAAGTTCTATCACTGACTTGAGCATGGAGCCTGTCTATGGAAGGGAATCTAAATACAGAGAAAGGGACTCATCATTCATTTGAAACAGAAACAGATGAGGGTCTGTAAGTTTCAGTGAGGACAGATGGAGAGGGGGAGGGGAGGAGAAGTCAGGCTGATTCTTCCTTCAGACTTTCTCCTCTTCACGCTTCGCCCAGCATGCTGGGAATGTGGCTAAGAGTTAATAGTTTTAAAGTTTAAACTCTTCTTCTGTATCAAATTAACTATGATTCTGGATGAGTGATTCATCTCTCTGGGTTCAGTTTCCTTGTCTATTAAATGGAGATAGTAATAATATAACTATATAAACACTATATATTGTCACACGATGTAACATGTAACATACCTAAAAGGGTACTCCAGAAAAGTTCCCTTTCTCTATTCTATTTTCAAAATGCAATAGCTCAAAGCTCACTTTTTCTGAGTTCCCAGAGTACTTCTTATTTGTATCCCTATATTTAGATATAAAGCTAAATGCTTTGTGACCTTTGTTCTTGAGAGTAGGGGAATGAGGTATCTGTCTGTGTGCCTGCCTGTCTGTCTTATGTCCTTAAAGAAACTATAAGCTGTTAGAAAATTGGACAGGTAGTTGATCCCTTGTATATCCTTTTCAGCTTCTAGAATACACTGTAGCATTCAACAAATCCTTGCTTACTAAATGAGAATGTATAAATTGAAGGCAGAAAACTTTCCCTTGTTATTCCACAGCTGAGGAAGAGGCAGGTGGAGACAAATTTCACTGAGGGTTTGGGTGTTTTTGTTTGTTTCCAGTCGGTCTGTGACTATCCATAGATTCAATCATAATGAAGCTAACAAAAGAGAAATGACATTTTGGAAACAGAAAAAAAATTTTTGAATATGAAAGCCCAACAATTGTCACCTCCCTGGCTGATAGCAGCACTCATCCGTTCATTCTCTTTGGCTAAATTTGGATCAAATGCTGGCTGAGTGCGCTAAGCAAGCCAGAACTGCATTGTCCCTCTATTTTGTGACATATGAGCTCCCTGCTTTAATCTCGCCTCTACTGTATAAAGGAGGATCTGAGCTGTTAGACTTCAATCCGGTGATTCATGCAGCTGGCACACAATAGATCCCACCTCTCTCCTCCCTGCTGCACAGTATCAAGCTAAACAAAATGTCTTAGAAAGCTTCAGTACGTGTGGTTAGCCTGTCACAGTCCCCCCTCCCCACACACTCACTCCTCTTTTTCTTCTACTGAGCAAAAGAGCCTGAATGCCCAGCACCTGCCTTTTTACTGACATTTCCACAAAGGTAAAGGAATGAACCTTTTGTCAATTCCAACCAAACGATCTGTTTTGAAACAATGAGATGAAAAGCCCGGGCCCCTCTCCTGGCTACTGGATTACAGTGCCGAGGCTTAAAATAAAGGACACTTGATTTTATTGACTTAATGAGGGATGGAGGCTTTTGCCTGAGCGTCCCTCGTGGCAGAGGAACAAGTCTTGTTGGCAGGTACCCCCACGGAGCCACTTCTCTTCCATTTGTTTGGCGTTGCAGAGGTGCCTGTGTGTGGGTTTGGCTGTTTTGATGACCCACAGCGTTCCTTCCTGTGTTGCATGAAGCAGTCAAATGCCTGCAGTGATTTGGGTGTGTGTCTCCAGACAGGGACCTCAGAAGCAAGGCAACACCGCCCGGCAGGATGAAGAGCTGCAGGAAGAGGTGACAGGGAAAAGCATAGCTCTGAAAGAAGAGTCCAATAAAACAGACAGGAAAAGAAATAGCACTTCTACTTGCAAAAGAGATTGTGAGGTGAAAACTATTATTTCTCACCAAAATCTATTTCTGCTAGATTTTTTAACCCCCCCCCAGTTCCACATTATTGTCTCATGTACCCCTGTCTCTTCCTTCTCACCCCCCTCTTCCCCATTACCCAAGTTTGAATAGTGAAGAGACCAAGGGGGTTTAGGCACTATGTTTTGTTGTGGACTGCAGAACCAAGCACAGCTAGATAATCTTTTTGCTTTTGTTCTCTTCTTCTTTGGGGTTTCTTGTGATATTATTATTGACATTTTCATATGGTAATTTTTGCATTCTGTGGCTCTTCTTTTATATCTGTCCTATTTTTTCCATACAGTCTGACTTCATTGTCCACTGGACTGTGTGAAAGGGACATTGCCAGTCACCTGCTGACCAAAGCAGTGATCTACTTTTAATACTGAAATGTTTGTTAAAAGAGTTGTAAAGCAAGGATTTCAGTTAATATGAGCATATGCCTCTATACACTGTGTACATTTATTTAAATGTATTTATACAGTCCACCCCTAGATTACACACCCCCAATTCCCTCTGGTGTTACTGTCTCTCTGATTGCTAGCTTAAAGAGAAACAGTTCCTAAGAGCATATGGTTTCCAAAACACAGCCCTTCCCCCCTCCCTTTCAGTTTAACAAACTGAGTGGCTACCCCTCCCCCATAGTTTCTCTGCCGCAAGCGAGTCTGAAACCAGGGGGCAAAATCATTAGTTCCCAATTATCTTAAGCCATGCAAGATAACCTCTCTCAAGGGCTGTTGGTAAAATATGCACACGGTTCCAATGTCTAGACAGTTATGAAATATAGGTATAGGGTTCAGCCACTACAGAAGACCAATGCATCTCAAATGAAGTGCTTTTATTAAAGAAGTATAATCACCATGATAAGTAATTACGTCAATACCACATAGTTAATTAAACCCATTATAGTTACTATTCCCATGGAGAGGAGGTCAAATAAAGCAACCACTTTCTTGATTCTACTATGCTAACAAAAGAAGGATAAATTAAACAACATAGAACTCTTCATTCCATAGATACTTTTTTTTACTACATCATAATACTTAGGATGTCATCCAAGAAGGTCAAGTGTAAGTCATATCCAAATATCACTGGGGTGTTCCAAAGCCCCCCTTCAGATGTAGCTGTCCTTCAATTACATGATTACCAACTGTTTGCTTGATTGGTGGAAGAAGTAGTGACAAGTCAAAATGAAAAATAGAATGAAAAATCACTGGGCTTTTATTAATATCTCACAGAGAAACCTGATAGAGGCCAGTGCTTATGTCTCAGTTCACTTTGACTTCATGACTAACGACAGGGAGGTGGCCTGAGTACCCCTGTTGACCCTGGCCAGGGGCTGGGAAAGTGACACACTAAGGTCAGGTATTAAAGCTCATTAACCAGCCGCAGGCACATAGATTACATATCCTGCAGTTTTAACAACAACAAAACCTGCCTGCACTGACACCTAAATATAAAGGATGATTCAGACAGGAACATAGAAAAGGAGAGAATTTAAGAACTCAATTGCATGGTGGCATTGTTTTCCAGAGTAAGAATGTATACAAAAAGATACACACACCCCCAACACACACACACACACACACACACACACATAATCTCTCAAATACTAATCTCTGGAAATTAAAACCAAGATATTTTGATCCTTCTTGTCTGAAAATTCACCAGGTCATTATATCACTGTCACACCTTCTTCTCAAAGCAGTTCATTGTACATAGAGAGGATTTGCATTTACTTCTCCTGATTAACAAAGAAAACTTTGTATGAAAGAGCTATGCACTGAGACGTGCAAATGTGGCTGGTCTGACCCCCTGCAGGAGAAGGCAGACAAGCAGTAGGGAGAAGAGGTAGATGAGGAAGGAGAAAGAATGCTTTGATCCCAGTGCAGCACACACAATGGAGCAGGCCGCACCCCCAGCAAGCTCTGACCCTGAGCAGGCTGAAGTTTGGCAAGGAGTCACAGAGCGGGAAGCAATATAATGAGGACTATTTCATGCAATGGGGAGCAACGGAAGGCTGCAAAGTCCCCGCTCTTGTTGGATTTTCTTGTTATAGTTTTGATTGCTGTCCATGTGATTCCTCTCCTTGTCCTGGATGTTGTTTTCCAACTCAGGAAATTATGCCATGGTTGTTATGGCTAGTTAGGCCTGGGTATTTTGCCGTAAACCCATGCTCAGAAATTCAGAGTGTAAGCAAAGGATAACAAAATGTCACATGGGCCCTGTGAAAAACAAAGGGTCAGGTGTTAAATCCTTTATTTGTGCAATGGTTTAAGCTGACAGAGGAGGCATTTAGTTAGATGTAAAGCAATCTTTTATTCGCCATCCCCAAGCCTTATCCCCACCCCAGAGCTCCTGGTCAGACTTCTTTGTTCTTCTTGGGGAGCCATCATGTTACAGTCAACCAGACAGAAAACGGAGGGGAGGTGGTCTCCATTGTCTTTCTTTTTCACTGCATCTTCTTTGCTCCCTTTATCCAACCTACTGCCAAGTCCAGGAAATCTCCTCTGTCAACTCCTTGCCTCCAAATCCCCTTTTTATCACCACCTTTATCACCTCTCCTTGTGCTATGCTCCATGCTTCCACCCATGTTCCCCACTCAATTCCTGTTACACAACTCACCAGATTAACTTTCTTTAGTTTTAGATTACCCTGACTCAAAGACATGCATTGATCACTCAAGACTGTCCTACAGACTATTTATAAATTCTCATTTTAACCTGCAGGTTGTCTCCATTCTGTCTCTATTTCCTGTGGAGACTGGACTATCAGGATATCTGCCTTCATACAGATAAGATCACACATTCTTAGGCCTTAACTCCACACAAGGGCTCCTCCACTCCCATCCCTTCTATGTCATGTCTCTCTTGAATCCCTACACATCTTCAATGCTTATCTTACTATTTCCAACAAAAAGCTTCCCCTGATGTGTCCAAGTTATGGATGCCCCTGTCATTCTGATTTCCTATAACATGTCTTATTTGTATGTTATGAACATCATCATAATCTTCCAGTAATAAGCTTTAAATTTTGATTATATCATTTTTTCAGACTCTAAGCTATCAAAAGTCAAAGACCAATTTTGAAGATCAAAAACTAAATTCAAAGACCAAAGAGCTTAATTACATGTTTTCATTTTTAATATATTTACTTTTAATTGATTGCATATGCATATATGCACTTTACATCATTGTCTACCCAGGGTTCTCCCACCACCTCATCATGAACCATCTTAATTTCTTGTACCCATCCTTATCCGATTTTAACTTCCTTCCCCTCTCTTGCTCTATGCCTCAGTCCTGTTGACAAACTTTCAGTCTGTTTGTTTTCCCTAGATCCCTCATATAGGTGAGACCATCCAGTATTTCTCTTTTCCTTTCTGGTTTATTTCTGCTAACATGATTCCTTCTAGCTTCATCCATGTTGCTGTGATTGACCTAAGTTTGTCTTTTTTGGTTGATGAATGTGTCTTCTTAATTCAACTAACAGTTTAATTTACTAGATTGTATACAGAGTCTTTCCAAAACCAGAGTAAGTGTCCTTCTACCTTAATCAGGTAGGGACTACAACCTTGAGTCATCCCTTAACCAATGAGGAAGTTAAGGGCACAGTCCTACACAGTCCAAAATCCTCTCTTCAAAAAGTGAACTGCTAGCATCTCTTGGAATCATAGGAGACTGGATTAAGGACTCCTTCAGAATCCAAAATCTGTGTATGTTCAAGACACATATAGCTGATACTATCATTGTCCATGCCTATTCTTTATCCATGGATTCAACCAAGTGTCCTTGGTGAGGCTGGTTGGATCTGAATCTATGCTGAATCTATGGATAGAAAGGAATTTGGTTTAAGTAGACTCTTGCAGTTCAAACTCATTGTTTCAAGGTCAACTGTATTGGGAAAATTTTGTCCTATTCATGTTCAAGGGGGTGAAATCAGTGAATGCTTTTAGGTATTTCCTTTTTACCATCCTATTATCTAAAGAAAATGAACATCATTTTAGTTAGTTCATGAGAGAAGTATGGTAGACAAATCAATGCCATAAGTTATCCGAAAGTTATCTTAATGTGATAAAACATTTTATAGTTTTCTGAAAATTTACATTGATATTATTGCAAATTCTATGATTTATACTTTGAAACCCAAGTAAATACAAAATACCTTCCTTGAAGCCACAAAACTATATTCACATTCTGAAATTATTCAATTTAACCTTCAGAGATCAAGATATTAACTTGTTTATAATATATAAAATGTAGATAGGAACAATCCATTTATTTAGTCTCAGGAGAATTGAGTTCTAGATCTAGTTCTGCCTACACACAAGGACAAATCACTTAGTAGCTATAATCACTAAGAGATTCCACCCAGGCACACATATAAAGACATACTGCTAAATTTTTTAACGTTTAAAAAGAAAATAGAATACTTAATTTTACTAAATTATGCAGATTAAAACTAATGAGCACATTCATTAATAACTTTAAATTTCATGATGTTCTAATTTCACAATATTTTGCAAGAAAATGAAATCTAGTCATTTGATATTAGAATGCAATTTTGATTAATTCAAATAAAGGAAACAAAATAATACCCCCCAAAACATAAAATGTAACACAAACTCAGAACAACGACTCCGTCGTTGCCAGGACAATATAGGTCAGCACAGGTGGTATTTTCCATTCATTGGAAGTCTTGGGCTGACTTTGACTTCATCTCCTTGGTCATCTGTTACTATAGAAGCAAATTCTGGGTGATGAAATAATACTAGAGATTTTGGATTAATGTGAAAAATCATTGGTTTTTCAATATTTTACTGCATATGGAATTTCTTTAATTTAATGACTGAAAAAAGCAATTATTTTGTTCAAGGGAATTTTATAACGTGAAAATTGACCTTTCTTTCCATTGAATGAATTAGGTATAAACTAGAGATATACAAAACATTTCTGAGACACATTTAGAAATTCTTAATACTATCATCCCATGAACATTTTTATCCTTTCTCTTGCCCCTCCCTCTCTTAAACTTAGATACATCACTTCTTTTGTTAGTGTCTACCAGTTTTAGTAATTATTTTGCTTTGTCAAATTATCTGCTATGGGAGCATCCAAATTGTCCTTTGTCATTTTAACTTGCTTTACTACATATAAATGCCATCCATTTTACTATAAAGCTAACATTTCCTCTTTCCTTGTGGCTGAGTAGTATTCCATTATGTAGTTATTCCACATCTTCATAATCTAATCCATTACCAGCAGGCACTTAAGCATATTAATGTTCTACCTGTTGAAAATAATGCTGCAATAAGTATAATTAGTTGAGTTGATGCCCAAAAATGGAATTATGGAGTCAAATGATATTCCCATGTTTGTTTTTTAAGGGTAAATTCAAACCACTTTCCAAATTGCTGCACTGATTTACAACCCCTTCACAATAAATTAGATTTCCTCTTTCCTCTATCCTTTCTAACATTTGTTTTTGTTGGTTTTTTTTAATACATGTTATTCTCACAGGTGTGAAATAATATTTTAATGTGGTTTGATCTGCATCCTTTATTAAAAGCGATCTTAAATATCTTTCCATATAGCTACTGACCTTCTGGACATACTCCTTAGTAAATTATCTTTTAATATCTGCTGCCCATTTTCTAATTAGTTTTTTTCTTCTTTTGTGGTTAAATTGAATAATTATTTTGTATATCTTGGATATTAACACCCCTTGTTTGTTTTATCACGGATAAATATTTTCTCCATTTCATTGGATAATTCTTATTCTACTTATATTTTCTTTCACTGTGTAAAAACTTTCTAATTTGAGATGATCCAAATACTTTATTCTTGCTTTTATTTTGCTTCCCCTAACAAGTCTCCAAGATACCTTAATCATAGTATCATGAAATATTGCCAATATTTCTGCTATCTATTTTATTGTTACGAGTCTTATATCTATGCCTTTAATTAATTTTGAATTTATTTTTTGTGCATAGAGTTAGAGTGATCCAACTTGATTTTCCTTCATAGGAATTCCAGTTTTCCTAGCACCATTTGTCAAAGAGTTTCTCCTTTAACCATTGCATTATCATGACTACTTTACTGTAAACTGAGTACTGCAATACGCATGAATCTAATTCTGGGTTTTTTCATTTTGGTCTGTTGATCCATGTGTCCATGTGTCTATTATTATTCTAATGCCATATTATTTTAATTACTTTTGCATTATAGTGTAATTGAAAGTCAGGCAACGTAAAGCTTACATTTCTTTTTCTCAAGATTGCTTTAGTTATTTGAGAGCTTTTATGGTTACATATAAATTTTAATATTTTCTTCTATTTCTTTGAAGAATATCATTGGTATTTTAATGGGATTGCAATAAATCTACAAATCACTTTTAGTAGGATAGTCATTTTGACTATATTGATTCTCCTCATCCATGAATGTGGAATGAATGTCTTTTATCTTTTTATATCATGTTTTATATTATTTGGTATAGTCTTCTGAGTACTCATTATATAAATCCTTCACCTTTTATTTGGGGTAATTCCTATATATTTGATTTTTATGGGTTTATGAGTGGAATTATTTTCCTAATTTCTATGTAAAAAATGCAGTGGATTTTTCCATATCAATCTTGTAACCTGCCATTTTACTCTATTCATTTATAGTTTTTCATAGCTATTTGGTGGATTCTTTAGGGTTTTCTAAGTATAGTATCATATTTACCACAAATAATGATAGTATCACTTTTTTTCGATCTGGATTCCTTTTATTTACTACTGCTTCCTAATTATTTTAGCTAAAACTTTAGTAAATTAAATATACGTGGTCCCAATGGACATCCTTGTCTTGTTAATGATCTCAAAGAGAAAACATTTAGTTTTTCCCTGTTAAGTATTACTTCAGGTTTGTGATGTGTGGGCTTTATTTAAACACCAAAGCAGAGTTTTTCTATTCCCTCCTTTATAAGCATTTTATATCCTACATGCATACAGAATCCTATCAAATGCTTCCTTTATTGATATTTTCATATAATATTTATATTTAATTTTGTTAAAATGTACTTGACTGACTGATTAACATATATTAATTATCCTTGAACTCCAAGGAAAATTCTACTTGATCATGAGGTACAATTCTTGTAGTGCATTCTTGAATTCTACTCTCTAGCATTTCATTGAAAATGTTTACATCAATGTTCATAGGGGATCTTGGTCTTTAGATTTCTTGTGCTGTCTCTGGTATTGGTGTTAGGGAAATACTGGCATCAAAAAATATATTAGGGAGCATTCCTCTTCTTGAGTTTTTAAGACTAATTTAAGTGAGATGGGCGTAACTTCTTTAACAGTTTAATAGAATCTTTAAAGCAACCTTGTCCTGGGATTCTCTTTAGGGGAAGATATGTTTTTTACTTAAATTTTCATAATCATATGCAATTTATTCAGTTTATCTGTTTCTTCCCTATTCAGTCTTGATAAAGTCTGTTGTTCTAGAAATTTAAGACCTTTAGAATTTTGACTGTCTGAGGTGGTTGTGAGTGCTGGTTATGGTTGTGAGTGACAGTTATTTCAAGACTTACCAACAAACAATGGATATATATATTGTGCATTGCTATAACCATACCTTCATGAAAAAAGTCTACCAAAATTAAACAAGATTATAGATTCATGAACTGTACTGAAGGAAGGAAGAAAGGTAAATAGAGGTAGGAAGGAAGCAGATGAAAGAAGAAAGGAAGGAAAGAAGACATGGGTATGAAGCTAATGTGGGCCAGTACACACACACAGTCATAAAAGAAGGAAAGTCAAAGAGAAAATACAGAAAAGGGATATGAAACAGAATGTAATTACATGATAAGGAGCAAAACTGGACTTCTACTGGTCAGCTTAATGTAGAATATGCACATATTGACTTTTAATGATGCATACCTCATGCTTACATAATGTTATATAATGCAACATTTCAATAAAATAACTATAACCAAATAATTAAAGATAAAGTCAATTTTTGGAAGAAACAAAGTTGACAAATCTGGAGAACATAAATAATTCACTTAGAATATTATAGTTCATAGACACAGTTATCATTGATAAAAAGAATAGTATCTTAAAGCCTAATGACAATAAAATCTTTCCCCATTAAAGTCTAATGATGCACACAGTCTGCATGAAAATACAAGTCCTTCAATATATTTAAGGTACCACTATTACAACGGATAGATATTTCCTTCCAGTGACTCCCCATTTTCTCCAAATGATTTGATCAATAAGTTTGTCCAAAACAAACACAGTTCAGCTCTGAAGCCTCACTCTGCTACATCTTCACAATCATACTTTTCTGGAAATGATAAAGGACTTACAATTTTCTGTGTATGGTGAATAGAGAACAAAAGTGAGATTGGTTGTTTCAACCAAGAGTTATAATGTTGACTCCAAGCTGTCTGAGCATGATCCACCTTCTATTAAACCTCCATCACCTTCTAGAAAATCTCTGAGCTAGAGCTCTCTTCTCTTAGAGAGCTTACTTCACTGCATTGGGCTTATCATCTACATATGTGTTTTGTTTTCTGAGAGCTACTGTATTTAAAGTTTTGTAATTAAAAATTCAACATTTCTTATACATATTAATGCTAATAAAATGTAATGCTAATAAAATGTAATATATCCATCAGGTATTCAAAAGAGTTCTGCTATTATGAAAAAATGTACTAAATTATAATAAAATTCATTAGAGTTGTAAAACACTTCATTGCCTAAAATACACTTTTATAAATACTACCATATTTTATTATTAGGTCTATGAAGAATTTTTATTCTCATTTTCAAGTTGAGAAAACCATTAAAAGGCCAGATGAACTAACTGGATTAACCAGTCAAAGAATTTTGTTACTTTAATTTATCTAAGGCTAAGCTTTTCTCCTTGTAAAATGAAAACATTTGATGTGAATCATTTTGCTGTCATGTTTATCTCTCTGTGGTTACTTATTTGATATCATAATGATCGAATCATCTACACAGGGCCAGCTCTTGATCCAACTTAATTCTAAAATATTCATCAACTTTACTCCGGAGTACTATAATGCATAGAACTGAGGTCTCTCTAGATATACATCAGAAAATACAGAAAACTGTTCTGTTTTCTGTAGAACAGTTGCTGAGCCAACTACCAAATGGAAAGATATAAACAAGCAAAATTGGATTGGCATACTAATGAAACAGAAGAAAAATAAAACAAACACATGGAATGGAGAACTACCATAACTTAAAGTAGTGGCTCTCTCTTTTTGTATATTTTATAGAAAGGAAAGTGTTTAGATTTTAAGGAAGATAAAGAGCAATGGAGGAGGATCATGCAATTATAAAGAATAACCAAAAGTAGAATGGATTTGAGAGTAAGAAAGCTTAAGTTATAATTATCTGGAAATCTTTTCACCCAACAATTACAGAAGATGCATTTTTCTAAAAAAAAAAAAAAAAAGAATTATCCAAAATATCTGGAAAAAAAATTGGTCACAAATTTAGCTTTACTAAATACCAAAGTGTCAATATCATACAGACTTTTTGGTTTAATCACTGTGTAAAAACTAGAAATCAACCGGAAATTCCATATTACTGAAAACTACAACATACTACTAAAAATTTTGCTTAAAAGACATAAGAAAACTGTGAAACATTTATATATAATAATAAGGAAAATCTAGAGGTCAAGTTCTAGAAGCAATACTTAAAGAAAATTTTTAATTTTAAATCCATTTACCAGAAACCAAGCATGATTTAAATAAAGAATTTAAATGTTTACTCAAAACATCATTAAAAGGAGTGACCAAGGAAACAAGAAAGAAATTATAACAGCAGGGATTTTCAGTTATAGATGGTGAGTTGGATGTGTCTTTTAATCTACCCCCTTCATAAGCCCCATAAAACAATAGTGAAGGAATCTTTTAAGACATAAATCCATAAGGACAAAGGGAATCAAGGATGAAAGAATAGCAATAAAACTTCAGATGATGAAAAACAGAGGAATGAGTATTAAGTGACTTAGTGAACTAAGAAAAACAACCCTAAACTAAAAGCAGAGAAATCTGAGAAAGTATGTCACCTGCCTTACAAATCCTCCCAAACACTCAATGTTTTCAATACCATGCATCTCTGAAAGTGGAACTGGAGGTGGAATCAAACAAAAACAGGAGAAATGATTGAAGCTATTTGTAAAATAGGTCTCTATATATCTTCTTCCAATCTGTTCATGCACCACTAACCAAACGAATACAAGAACTGGAAACTTGTTTTCTAGTGAGGCATTTTCTAGTGAGGGATTCCTTGGTTTAAGGAACACCAGCTTTAGTGGGAAGAAATAACATATGAAAATAGAGGAATTAAATAAAAATTTAGGATCTGTGATCTCAATCAGTTGTAGGATGCTAATATTGCTATAATTATCAGTTCTGGAAATTCAGATACTCATTCTCTGGGAAAGCGAATAAACGAAGGTAGAAAGGCCTAAAGTCATTGTAATTGCAGGTTCCACAACAGCCTAGCCAGTTCAGGCTAGGGAACTATACACAGCTGACCTGTTCTAACCTGAGCACACAGTTTCCAATTAGCTTTCTAATATTGCACTCTAAGATAGAATAGGCATTGGGGCTAGGAGAGATATGACGCAAGTTGTAAGGAAAACAGATTTTGCAAGAAGAAAACTGAACAAACCAAGCAGTCATTATAGTATGGAAGGATATTGTATCCATGAGTCAAGAAGAAGATGCTGTTATAATGGAATACTCAAAAAACATGCTTTTGGCTATTATAATTATAATCAATATAAAAAAACACAATAGAAAATTTAAGCATACTGTTAAGAAAAATCTAAATGGCAGCAAAGCAAACAGACTACGATAAGGAGAACAGGAGAGAAATTATTTAAAAACTAGAAGATTAATTGTTAAATATTATCCAAAATCTACCCAAACAACTACTAATACCCATGAATACATAGAACAGCATCAGGAGAAATAAAACTATTTTATCTTACAACTTTGAGATATGAGCACCATAGAAGAGAAGATAGAACCCTAGAAGAATCCCATGTTTATACGGACTAGGTATTTGAGAGTAGAAGCTTGATATTTATGAGCATAGATGCACCCAAATACATAATATGTTACATATTTTTCAAATATGTACATATAATTAATAAAGTGAGTTGGAGAGACTTTAGGAAGAAGTATATTAAACTACTGATATTGATTTTTTTATCTATATACATGTGATTTTCATAGATTTCAAACTAATACAGTAAATGATTAATGGGTTGCCTGTGAGAAGAGAAAAAATGTAGAGGAATTGGTTAAGGAACATAATAGCACAAAAGAAGGTTGGTTTGTTTGTTTTTTCTGAAAGTGTTATGAGCTATGACCTGGGAAGAATAACTCAGTTATACACCCCATTGGATAGTGGTGATGGAAGTTTTATATGGACTAACTTATAAAATCACAACTTAGCAATTGCTAGTCTGGCATCCCAATTAGCTAAGAAAATTTTAAAAATTAATTAAATAAGAAGAAAAGTGGTTAACAAGAGATAACAATGCATTCATGGCACCTATGTAAGGTTACAATATAATTTTACTTCAAACAAAAAAATTTCTTATTGCAATAAGTCTATCTTAGGAGAATGTTTAAAAGCTGGATTTTTATAGCTAAGAGGATGGGTTATATTAACTAGATATGCTCTCATTGAACAACAAAATACATTGTCAAAGTATAAAACTTAAAGAAAATTAAAAAAAAAAAGTATTCCTAATACCACTCAGGACACTTCTTAGCTAGAAGTAAAAGACAGACTGCCACACTTTCTTCAATCAGCTAACAGCAGTGATGAAAACAAGGCAGATATCTAACTCTTTTCCTCCTCACACCACCACCAATATCATCCTCAGCATCGTCTCCAACACATACCAAGTTCACAAAGTGTCCTTAATGAAATCTAGTGGGAGGAAGTGGTTGTAAATTACTTCATTTTTCCCCTAGAGGGGGATTTTCCTTTGAATTGCACAATTTCTTAAGCTCCAGGTTTAGAAAAAGACATAGACTTCACATATTTTTCTGGATAAGGGTCATTATTCTTGCCCTTTTCAACAGACACTTATGACAGTGAGAATTAAGCCTGTAAATTATATATATTAGACTTGACCATGACATGATACATCTTCTACTTATAATTTAGGTGATCTTATATAATGTGCTCGACAGTAATGCTTTCATTATTTACAGAACCTTGAATGCAGCAGTAATCATCAATCTAAGAGTCTGTGAATTATTTTTAACAGAGAAACACAGTGTTCTATACTGGGCTAATGCTCATTGAGTGGGATAGAGGGATTAAACTAACAGAGAGAAATAGATAATTCTCTGTATCTACAATATACTCTTACTCCCCATTCCACTTTGTACCACATTCCCCCGTAGCTTTGGTGATTCATTAAACCAACTTCCGCAAATATCCACAACATTCATTCTTTCACAATGTTAACAAAAGAAATACAAGGTACTGGAATTACCAAGGGTACTCATTATACAAGAAAGGTAGAATGTTTGCACATAATTCTCAATAATCTCTCAATAACAAAATTGTTGTCCTTGTAATCATCCATACTGAAATTCAAGTTCTTTTACATTTCTAATAAGCTTTAGCATTTAATTTGCTTAAATTATTATTTTGTTGATACACATAGGATGTTTATTTACTCTAACCTGGTGATAACTAAGAGATGAGGCCTCTAAAGATAAATTCAATTATACTCTATACCAGGAATCCATGAATCATAACATAGAAATTGAAGCAAGCATCTGCCATTAATCCAGAGTCACTGTCCATTTGCAGCAAGAGAACAATCTGAAAAACTAAGATAACTCTCCATAGCATGTAAACTGGATTATCTTGATTTACTTCTAAAGTGTTTTATTACTCTCAGTTTTAATATAGGTTCTAAACCATTCTCCTGCCACAATAGGAAGGCAGTTGCTCCATAAATATCTGTTGACTGAATCAAAACAGTCTAACAATTTAAATTATTTATACCATTTTTTTTCTCCTTGCCCACCTGTCCTTATCTTTAAGGTGAATAATGATAACCCAGAATATTCTCATTTTTTTGAACATCTGTTATAATGCTATAACTAAAATAAAGTAAATTTGTGGGAATTTTTCTGTGCCATTTCACATTACATATAGACAAAGCAATTAGGTTCTAGAGCTAATTACAAAATGTGCTTGAATTCCAGAGCCAGATGGAAAAGTTAGGCACCAAAAAGAAATTAAAAAAGATTTCTAAGTCTTTCAATTAAGTTTAATTAAACAATTAATTTTTATCAAGTCTAAGATGGGTTTGTGGAATTCATAGTTTATAAATTCTATATATATTCAGGTTTTGATAATTCTGCATTATATGATCTTTAGTGGTGCATTTAGTCTCCTGAACCTCAGTTTCCTGGCCTAAAATCTAAAGACAACAGCAATGAATTTATGGGTCAAGTTCAAAGGAGATAATGGATCTAGAAGTACCTTGTTCATTTTAAAGTCTTATACAGATAAAATTAATCTTCACATGTACCACCTACTATGGACCCAAGATTACTCTTTACTTGAGAAACTACAAGAGGTATGTGAGGTGTGTCCTCTTTCCACAACAAACTTGGCATCCACTTGAAATACCTAGAAAATGAGACAACACATGAAATGAAGTCAGAAACTCAGGCTATGCGTGCAAAAACAATGCTAAGATGGGAGCGTTTGAAATGAGCTGTAAATTATGACCATTTACTCTCCAAATGGAACAGGCTACATTTGCCTGAACAAAGAAGCAATGATATCTAACAGCTGCTTACCACTCTCTGTTGCTTAAAATATCGAAGGAGTATGAGGTTTAGCAGCTTTGAAGGCTGAGTCATCTTCCTCCTAACTTGGTATTTATTCAGGACACAGCACTAATCCTGATGACAACAGCATTCCTGACCTCTGAGCTGCTCAAAATGCTCAGATAGTCCTGCGGATGAAACAGAGACCTCACCCAGACTCGTGTGCGCTCCCCTTCCCAGTTAAACGTCTGCTGCCTCCTTGTTCTGTTACAACGTTTGTCCTAAATGAAAGAGGTCTTGACAGCTGAAGAAGACAAAATTGAGACCAAATGAAAAATACCCTACATTTTTCTCCTCATGACAAAACTCAGGACTCACAGCTGAGGCAAATACAGGAAGGACTGGGGCCTGAGCTGATACCATGGACATGTGGCCATTCAGTGAGTTCCACTGAGTTCTTCAAGTTCTATAATCATTCAAGTTCTACGAAGACCTTTTTTGAACGATGCCCTGTTAAGTGTCGGATACGTAAAACATAGCAACACAAATAAAAGATAAGGAGATGTTTATTGTAACAATCTCACCTATAGTGTACATGTTCTTACCTAATACAATATTGTCCATAAATAGGTTTTTATCACTATTTTTCAAGCCAGGAAGTTAAGGCCCAGATAGGTTTGATAACTTGCCCAAGGTCACACAATGGATAAACTGCAGGTGGAAAATCCAAACCTTGAAAATTCCGGCTCTAAAGTCTGTGTTCTCCAAATTTAAATTGTCAGAGGTGGAAATACAAACAAAAGCATATAAGTATTTTTAAAATTTAAAAAAAGGAAGAAGAGAGCTCAGGGAGTGGAATATTTCCACTCTTCTAGATGATAAGAGTATTTCACAATAGGGGAATGTGGAACAATAGAGGCCAAGGTCATGGGATTGTCGACTTTGTTAAGGGTCATCACTTTACACTCAATGTCAACCATGAGGAATCAAGAGTGGGGAGATGAACAAATGGAGCAGTGATAGCATGGAGGCAAAAAGGGTGTAGCCTAGTACTGCAAGTCTCCCACTTCAAGTAAGTTCTCTATCGGTTCTAGCTGTCAAAGAAGAATGTCAGCGTTCTTGGTGGATTTTGCAGGCTGTAATGCTTTCAGGGAACCAGGTACAAAGGCACATCAAGCAGGGAGACTGGCAGGCAAGGAGGCAGGCTAATGGCAGAAAATTCCTGACGAACTCATTTACCCTACAAGCCTATATTTGGAGAATTCAAAAGAATTCTAGAACTCAGTCTAGCTAAACTTTTCATCATTTCTTGATCACCATTCTAAACAATGAAGCAATAAAGTGAAAAAAAATATATATATATCTTTTCTAAGTTTTAGCTTAAACAGTTGTTGCCATTAGTGTTTGGTTTTAGTAATATGTCACAAGGTTTGAATTATCACATTTTTATTATATATCCTGCAACTGAAGTGTTCTACACAGAAGTTAATTCAGCAAATGCACAGTGACACAACTGATCCTGACACCACCCACAATCAGCAATATGATCCCAAGAGTAAAATGGGAATTCTTGAACAAAATACCTTGGGCAGATAAGCTATGACTATAATGACAGAAATCAGAACTTGAATCTCTTCATATTTGTCATTCTCTGGAATTACTTAGAATTCTCTGTGTTTATTTAGAAACAATGCAACATGGAATCACTGAATGTTTTTGACTTGTGGGGGTCTCTAAGAAATGATCAAAGATAATCATAATATCATTATAGCAGTATGTGATGGTATCTATGTCTTGTTATCAATATGTTATAAATAGAGAAGGAAAAAGTAGGCTACATGTTGTCAATCAATATTAAGTCATGGGGAGCTTTCCATTATGGGGTCTTAAGAACTTGTTGCATATTCATGGCAGAATATCCATCCTACCTGCAGCTCATCTACCCATGAAAGCAGACAGTTCTCATTTTTAACCACCAGCAGAAAACTGCATTTCAAGGAAGTCAGTAAGATATATTGCAATTTGGAGGTATTTTCACCAAATACCTTGGGAAATGTCCACTGAAAAATTCATTGTTTGGAGTTTTTATTAAAAAATTCATGGTTGTCAAAACTTGTATTGTTGTTTGCAATAGTCAATGCACTTCCTTCCCTCCTCCCCCCACCATGAAAAGAGTCTATTCACCACTCTATGGAAGACTGTCCTAGCTTGATGATAGACTTGTTTCAGCCAGAGAAATATCAGCAAACATAATAAGTATTCTGAACGGGAGTGTCAGTGAGTGGTTCACCATGTTCTTCCCCCAAGTCTCTGATCATGAAAACAAGGAGCCTCTATTTACCTAGCTCTTGATTGATTACAGTGAGTAGAGCCACTTTCTCCCCAATCATGACAATGTAACATCGATAATAAGTAAACATTGGGACTTTAAATCACTGAGATATTTTAGTTAATTGTCATCACAGCACCAACCAGCCCAATTTAATTGAAACAGCTCTTATGTTTTGTCCCTGAACCCAATTTCAATGAGGGTGTATGGCATCTTCCTCACACCAACAAGAATTTCAACAAGGTGTCTGGCAATTCAATTCAGTTCTCATAGAATCTACCCAGAGATAGCATCAGATGCCATAGTACAAATTCTCCATATACTAGGACTGCCCTCCTCTTTAAGTGCTGGTTGCAAGACTGAACAGTCACCTGGACTTGTGACCTGCCAGTTACTGAAGGAAGGTTCCCACTCCCTCTCTGCTGACTTCAAGTGCCTAGATTATTGTCTGTGCTTCTGTCAACTGGTGGCAAATTACAGGTACTCAGGACCCCTATTTCAGGTTCTATTAAATTGCTAGAACAGCACTCTGGACTCAGGACAATCTACTTACTCTCTTTATCACCAACATATTCCAAAGGATATGAATCAACAAGCAGATAGAAGAGATTCACAGGAGAAAGTTTTGGGGAAAGATAACAGCACGTATATACTTTCTCCAAGAGAGCCATATCTCCATATGTTTGCCAGGATGGTTCTCTGAGCCTGCCTCCATCTGGGCGTAATGGAGATTTCATACAAAATCATGACTGATTAACTAGTGGTCATTGGCAATTAATTGAACTTCTATCCTCTTTACTCTTCTGGAGGTCTTAGAGTGGGACTGGAAATTCTAGACCTCTATTTCAATTGGTTTCCCTGGCAACCAAACCCCAATCTCATGTTTGTATTGTTTTATTTTGTTTTTCCTACAAGTTACCTTCTTTGATATAGCAAAAGATACCTTGAACACTCTCAACATTTAGGAAATTCCAAATCTCCAGGGCAGGGGTGAGGACTGTAACTTTGAAATTGTGGGTGAAGATCAAATAAGATTGAGAAATATATTTTGGTGATCGGAATAGCCAAACATATATTCATTATAAATCATAACATCACAGTAGTCCTTTCATGTGGGCAGATACTCACAAAACTATTCTCAAATTTAGTTGGACTGAGGGGAAATATACTGACGGAACTCACTGTACAGCTATCAGTAGAGTTGCACTTGATGTGATGAGTACTGAAAGACACTAGAAACATGTCTCAATGAAATTCACCCTAACTCACACTTAGGGGTGCTCTCATGGATTAGGGGGTTCTGCCAGTATAACATGATGAGCATCCTCCAAGTCAGTCTCTGCCTGAACTTTGTGTTAAGTATTGTTACATTTCCCCTGAGCAAAATGAGCTATTTAAACACTGCTAAACACCATTTAAGCTATTTAATCACTGTGAGTTGCATACCTGATCAAGTTCATCTTTTTCAGGTTGGTTGCCAGGACCATTTCTTTTTTTTTTATTTAGTCTTTATATTTTTGACTCTATACTTCTAGGATTACATTACTTTCATTTTTCATAACATTTTTAATTGGCATATTTCATATAATCTTTTTAGCCTCTTCAAGTGTGTTAAGGGTCTAGGTGAGGAGACATATATAAATTGGAAAAAAAATCAAATTTTGAAATGGTGTCATTGCTAATCAACTCATTCTTTTAAAAATGCACATGTCATAATTCTATACCATGTCACCAAAATTGTCGCTGATTAATGCCAGAAGTATAGTCCCAGTGAATTAATAATTAGCTTATTAGAAGATGTTCCCTAGAGTCAACAATGTAAAACAAAATAAATAATATAATAAATAAAAAGAAAAAAAAAGGTGTTACCTTGAATCTGAACCCTAAATAGTTCATGGTCAAGTCCAGTAGAAAAGTTTTTACCTGAAGAGAAAGATCTGCTGACGGCACTTTCTTTAGTGTGATTTTGGGGTTCAAGAAGGGCAATTTCTTTAATTGATGAGTGAATAATTTTATCTAATAATTTTATGTCATGGACTCTTCATCTTCATAAGTAAAACACTAGGCACTCTTTCACCACATAAAGGGAGAGATATGTAGTCTTAGATTTCTGGAAGTTTTCACAGTCTAGTTAGGGAGATCAATTTAGTCACTAAAGCAACAAACAAAAAGAGCTCCAGGTGGTCGAAATTATCTGGATCACCTAAGAACCTGGAGGAACTGGAGGAACTTGGAAGGAAAGGATAGCCGTAGAAGAAAATTAATTGGAAGGGAAGAAATGCTGAGCCAGCTCCATTTATCACAATTCCTTCAAAGCGACCCTTATCATGCTTTCTTCCCCCTCCTCCCTTAAACACAAAAAAAAAAAAAAAAAAAAAAAATCTAGCAATTAAAATGTCTGACCCAGGCAGAGCACGAGCTCAACCTCATCCCCTACAGCCTGGGCGATCGAAAATTGAGCCTCAGAACCCCTAAGGCTCCATTCTGGGTTGGGAGCAGCTCTGCCATTTGTTGACAGACCCTTTCCCAGCACCAAGTATGTTGGGGTCACTGGGAAAGAGGAAACTTATGAATAAATTTGAAAGGGGGTCTGAAAATTTAGATGAAAGCCAAAGGGGTGCTTTGTGCATAAAATTAAGCAGTCATTGCCATAGAGGATAAATGTTTTAACTGGCCTTGCTCCACAGCAACCTCCCAAGGCTTCCTCCAGCAGGCAGAGACATGGGTCTGTGTTAAATGGCTTAATTTTCTTAATCAACTATTTCATTGTGGGTTTTTAATTTCATTCCCATGCCTACTTTTTTTTTAATTTTGCCATAATACAGCTCTAAGTACCGTGGCAAACATTTGACAGTCTGCTCAGCAGGCGCTGGGCTCTGCAGCGCCTGCATAGCTCTACCTTTTATTAATTGGGTTTCAAAATGTGTTCTTGTGTGAACAGAAGCTAAGATGGGACTATTGTACCTGTCAACATGAAGCTGGGCAAAATAAAATATTTGGAATGTGTTTTAAAATAACTCATTGTGCGCTTGATCAGTTGAGAATTTAAAAGGGAAATATTCTTTAATGTTGAAATAAATAATCATGCAATCTAAACAGCAATAAAAGTAAAGAAGCAGTAAGGTTTGTTCAAGTTTCTTCGATAGCGGATAATAATTAAAACATTTTTTTTTTATGGCCAGCAGCTTTTGCATTGAAAAAGCCCTTCTGAGAAAGCATTCTAATGAAAAAGTCAGAGCCTTGTTAAAACCTTCCCAATATCTCTGCTGTCTCTAATTCCATTTATGTCTCGATTGGAAAGGTTTTATCCTTATCAAGAAAAAATGAACTTTCAAATTCCACTCTAAAAGGCAGGAGAACAAATATTTTTGACTCGTATCCCTTTTCCCTATATATGCTTTGAATTCAATGAACTTTAATGGTAGACATTCGAAAACTTCCATTTAGGATAGAAGATAAAAAGGAGGTAAAGAGAAAGCAGCAAAAGTTGATGAAAACCTGGTAAAGTGTCAGATGCTCTCTTATCATCATTACTGCCATTTCCTTCATGAACTTTGATCAACTCTAAAGGAGTGAATGTTATCTCTACCCTCTCCAGGACAATACAGTCTGTATCTTTAAGAAAAATACTGGCACATAAGCTTGAGAAAAAAATAGAGGTGAAATAACTATAAACATAGATGGAAGTCCAAATTAGTATAAACAAATTTTGTGTGTGTTTCTGAGTAAAGAAATAATGTATTATTGTTGTAAAAATCTTTAAGCATCGTGGCAATGAGCAAAGTGAAAATTAAAAACTCCTGACTTTCTATCTCTGAGAAGACCATGCTTGCTTTATTTCCTACTGGATGCTTTTATATACATTTTTACATACGTACACACACACACACACACACACTGTTTTAAAAAAACAAAATAGAATCAAGTCAGTGTTTCAGCTTACTTTTGAATACTTGTCAATAAATCAAGGACAAAATTTTCATGTGATGTATAGAATTGCCACATTCTTTGTGTATACCCAGTATTTCAGTGAATGAATGGAAAATAATTTTTAGTGAATTTCTACTAATGGAAGTTTTAAATATTTCTCATGTAAGCATAAATCATGTATATATACATACACACACATATATATATAGCATGATTATTTTTGGAGAGTAGATTTCTTAAAACAGAATTACAGTCAAAAATTAAAATTTGCTACACATTGCTACCTCCAAAAATGTTGCATAATATATGTTCTTACCATTGCTAAAGCATGAGAAAATAAACCTCCTCACAGCTTTTAAAATTTGCTAATCTGTAAGATAAAATATCTCATTATTATTTAAATGTTTATTTTTAGGTAGAGGTTATTTGTACATGTTTACTTAGAATCTTTACAATATTGTCATCTTGCCTAGTGATATATTTGTATTTATTAAGTATTTATTATTTTATGTATTAAGTCTTCTTTATATCTTTCGGTAAAGTTATACTATCATCCTAAGCAATAGGTTGCAAATTTTTTATTAAATTTTTGTGTCTAATATAATTCTAGTGTTAATGAGCTGGTATTTTTATTATATTTTCAATTAATTTTACAAATACAAGATAGTATCTATTGATGTTTGTTTTTTTGTTGCTTTTCCCCCCTGCACCCTCCTGTCTACTGATATTTGAATTTGTGTGCTATTTATAGTCACTTCCTAAATCTTAGTTTTATCAAGGTTTTTGTTTCATTCTTAGGTAAACTAGTCATACTACTACTACTTAGATAATACATTCAACCTTTTAATTTCATGTATGCAGTCATGATAATGGTCATTCTTGTTTTATTTCAAAATTCCTTTAGAAAGCCTTGTATTTTTCTTTGCTTAGACTAGTGTTTTATCATCAGTTTGGGACATGGGATCACTTTGAGAATCTAATGAAAGTTAAAGATCCTCTGTTTCCTCCCTTCAAATTCATGTGTTACTAAACAAGCAAACTGAATACATGAATATATTCACACAAAAACACACCCCAAGACAAGTTCAACTGACATAACTGAAGTTGCATCAACAAGACTAGTCGAAGGGACATTTTCCAAGTAGGGGAAGGGCATCACTTTAATGCAACAAAAGTTTCTTGAGTTCTCATCAGGGGTCTAGTGTCCCCACAGAAGGGTTAGCTTTCCAGTGCAAGCAGACACACTGGCTATAGATTCTCCTTGAATCACTCTCAGTCTATCCAGAAGGAGAGACAGAAAAGTAAACAGAACAACAAGAAAAGTGATGTTAAAGAATGTGTTCTCTATCTGACAGCAGAACTGGGTGTCGTTTTCATGAACAGCAGGAAGTTGGATGGTGAATGTGCCCTTTGGAGTGAGATTTTTTAAATGGCTTTGAAGGAGCAAAGGCATTGCAAGAGAAACAATAGGAGCAAAGATAGTTTGACCTGGTGTGTTTGTGAACTGATGGGTAGTCTCCTGCACTTGGAACATAGGAAAAGTGCAAAAATTTTCATTGCCTGGTTTGAAATGACTTTGTTTTTTTGGTAGCCTCAGCCAAAATAACACAGTATTACAAATCTTGCAAAATAAAGATTCCTCAGAAACCTCACACAAATTGCATAACTCCTGAACTATTTTGTTTCAGCATAGAAACCTCATAGATATTCTCAGTCTTACCATTGGCTTACCAATTTAGTCTTTTTGTTCCTTTCTGACTTAATTGATCCAGAATATTGTGGCCTGCTGAGAATGCCTGAGGGCTTTCTTTGTCTGGTACCAATTTCAGATACTTCTGGCTGAATGCATAGTGGAAGTTGTTAGCAGTTGCTGGAAATTTAGTGTGAAAAATCTGGCTTTGGGGAGATTAGACCAGAAATACCAATTATCTACTTTACATCCATACTTAGAAAAGAAGAGTCTCTTTGAAATATTCACTTGCCTTCTACTCATCTCAGCTAAAAGCCCTGGACCTACTTGTCCTTGAATGACATGCCTTCTCCCTTGTTTACCTCAGTTCATTGCCTTTTCTCTCTTGGTTCCCTCTATGATAATTTTCTGGCTGGTTTTTCCCTCATCACTATTTCTAAGCAGTCTTCAACACCGGCCACCAATGTGAATTTGCAAACTGAAAATATTTTCTTCCAAAGCTCAAGTTTTGTTTTCCTCTACTCTCAAATGATTCAGAACAAGGATTTGGGCATTCTAGCATGGGGGGGGGTGGGGGGTGTTGAGGACTGAGGGGGTTGCCACTGACACAAGTATTTTTTTTAAATCTCCAGTTTCTTCAAAAGCTCTTGATAAACTGAAATGATTCTCAGCAACAGTCAGGATGGAGAAACTCTAGACCCACCTTACTTCTCATGAATAGTTCATTATAACTCTCATTGTTCATATCCCTTACCTCTGCCATCTAATCCCAAAGAGGCTTTCGTGAACTAAATTTAGCTTCTCTAGGAAATAATCAATAGTTACATTCTACTCTGGGAATCACTACAATTGCATCCAATTTTCTAATAATTATTAATGACAGTTAATTTGTAGTTGAGGTGCTGAACCTATACATGTAATGGAATCATTGATTACAATGGCAATATTTGTGCCCAAAGCATATTACGGAATGAAAGGAGGAACAATAACACTGACTTACTCCTAAATAATCTTCAGTCTTTTAAAAAAAATGTTTCAATGTGAAATATTGCCTAAAATATTCCAGCACACAAAAGCTAAAATATTCTATTGCAGACATAAATTACACCTACTAGGGTTTTCTTCCCCCTATTATTTCCTAAGCTTTATCTGCACTTCTTTAAATCAATGTTGCTTTGGTAAGCTCTTCATTAGTATTTGTCAAATCATTGTTGGATCCGAGACCTTAGATTTTTTATTATTACAGTTATAGCCTCAAAGTGTACTGCAATACATTCTTCACCGATGATCCTAAAACATGCTGTTATTAAGCATATGATTATAGCAAATACAGTTGAAAATTTCTTTTCAGAAAATGCCAGATAGCTTGTGAGGCCTCTGGAGAATTCTGAAAGATAGCATCCAAAATCCATTATCAGCTTGCTCTTTTCCTCTCAACACTGTTCTTGATTCTACTAGGTTCCTAGTCTCTCTTCACCAAACATCACACAGTAGGCTGCTTCTGGTCTGTTATACCCCCAGGAAAGGAGGGGTAACCTTGCTTTTATTGTGTCCTTCCAATTGCTCTTTCTCATCTAATGCCAACTTCATTGAATGAGATTCAATAGAGAATGATATTGTTTTAAGGGCAGTATGTTTCCCCAAACCAAAATATCATGTTTATGCTTTAAAGCAACTTTTAAAAAAGTTAAAATAATAGCAAGTCAAAACTAATTTTCCCAATCTTAATTGATGTCATGCCCACAAATAGCAATAATTTATTTCCATGCAAAAGCTCTTCGACCCTGTGTTAAGAACTAAAAGAACAAAATTCTATTTTTGACCCAGGCACTGATTTCCTGCTATAAGTCTTTCTGTTTCCACATTTATAAAACCAGCATGCTAGAGAAAAAATATATTGTTGTGTCTTGAAGGTATAAAGACTGCAGCAATTAATGAGTTAATTTAGATACAGCATGTGTTCCTTAGGGGGCAATAACCTTCACAACACACCACAAGTAGAAAGTTGAACTAAGAACGATGGAGGTAGCTGGCTTCATTTATTTTGTGAGGATTATGGTACTTTGATTCGACAAATCTGCCATACATGTGGTAGCATTTAGCCCATACTCCCAATAATATTTATAAGCAGATCGAGAATTAGCTCACAAATATAATTCAGGGTGTTTGTTTGATGATTTGTTTTTCAAATTCTGTGAAATGATCTACATTATAGGTTAGAAAATGTGCCTTAAAGGGGCACTCTTTAATATTTAAAGTGAAGTTGATACAGTTGAACATTATAATAAGATACATATAATTGGATCACTTCTAGGAGTCAAACTCAGTAATTTTCTGCCCTGTTAGCCAAACTCTTGTATAATACAAAGAAAGATGGCAAAAGGCATGGACAATAGATTCTATATTTACTGCTGTTCATTTGTAAACATAGAAAAGAGGTAAACAAACTACTGTAGCAAAGCAGGAGTTGGGACCTAATTCCATAACTGGCACAATCTGCTATTCTCACAGTTCATGGCAACATGAAGGCAATTCCCACCAAGTATATTTAATTTGATCCTGCAACCCCTTGACTTGTTAATGAATTTTTTAAAGAAGGGAAAAGGAAAGAAAAGAAAAATAATAACTGTTGTCAGTCAAGCTGGAAGCAATCACATCCCAAGTTGACATGAGCTCCCTCAACACAACACCACATATGCATTTCTGAATTTCCACTTTCTCCTAACAACCTGCAATATTCTAAACATCTCACCTTCTCACCAACAAGCACATACACACACACACACACACACACACACACACACACACAAATCCATGTCTATGTTTCTAGGGCAATTTCCTAAGTAATGACTTTGCAAAACTTCTATTTGAAAAGGGAAACAATGTAACTTCATCATTGTTTTTCAACTTTAGTAACCATTTGAGTATGTTCTTGACTTCAAAAAGCAATTAAAGTTCAAGTTCTGACCTTACTAAAGAACTTCCTGGATCAGAAGTGGGAACAGAAATACTTATTAAGAAGTCTGTTTTGGGGCTTAGATATGAGAACCTCTTAGGATTTTCAAATGAGTAGTTCCCTTATAATGAAAACATGATTATATTAAATGTGAATAAGTAAAAAACACACATTAAAAGTTCCATTCCTCCCCCAGATGGAAAGTGTTTAAATCAAATGTGTAAACATTTTATTTTCAAACTCAGTAAGAGATTTCATGGAATCCTCCCACACTTGAGATTTGTATATTTTTACATCCCTCTATATGGTAATAAGTTGTTCAAAGCTAATATCCATTTAGCTTGTTTTATTCCTCTGCTAATGAATTTTGGCTTAATAGTCCCTTTTAGAATGTGTAAAAGAAACATAAGCAGATGATTTTTATTGACCTGCTCTAACTAAAAATAGCTAAACTAATATTAAAATGAAACAGAAGTATAATATTTACAAGTATTTTCCTGGTATTGACACATTTTTCTCACACTATAGCCACCTATAGGACATACATTTTGCATCCCTCTAAGAGCTTTTATGTCTATGTGTAAATTCATTCTATATTCACCAGTGTCTCAGAGCACCTGAATATTCTTGGTAAAATCTGGCAGATAGGAAAGAATTTCCCTACAAAAAGTTTCATGTCATCTGAAAACAAATAATTTTTTGTCCTTCAATTACATAAGCAAATAAGGCCTCTGGGAAACATAAATGGTTTCCTGACAGCCAGATGGTAAAGCCCATTTGCTTCATGAGGTCTTTTTCTCCTGTTTTCACAGAATTTTAAGAATGTTAGCTATGAATTTCCAGACCACAGAAAAGGGATAGACGTGAGTAATAGAGCAAGCACTTCAACACTGACAAAGGTAGAAGAAAAACTACTAAAAACAATAACTATGAGTAGTGATTTGAGATATTACGGAAATTTGTTGAAAAGCAAACTTCTCCATACTTTCCAATAGACCATTACACATTGATAACATCTATATTTATAGTTAGGTATGAGTTATAAAAATAATTATATTGATTGAATATGCTCTTATTTTCTTCATTGATATAACACTGGCTTTCAACATTGTGTGTAATTCACACCTTCACATGGAGGCTAGCACATTACACCTGCACCAAGGCCTTCAAAGTCTACTACCAGTGCCTACTGGGGGGACCCCCATACACACATTGCCCATCATATCCTCTTCCTATTCTGGTCACATCAATTCTTTGGTCAGATTTATAGGATTTGTTGCTGGTTTTGTTTTGACTGACCCTTTGTTTTATTTCTCTATATTTCACATAGAAGTGAAACCATCCTGTATTTGTGTTTTTCTTCTGAGTTATTGCTTGTAACATTATCTTCCCCACCACATACCAGTTCCACTCATTTTGCCACATATATCAAGAGTTCATCTGTTGTTATTGAACAGCTGAGTAGTATCCCATTGCTTGTATATAGACCACATCTTAAGCTATTCATCTACCCTTGGGTACATAGGTTGCTGTCATATCTTGGCTATTGTAAACAGTTTTGTTATAGGAGAACATATATGCCAGCCATCAAACTGGTGTTTTTATTCATTTTTCACATAGAAACCTGGGAATCTAATTGCTGGACCAAATTTTACACCTATTTTTAAAGTTTTGATAAAACTCCACACTGTTTTCCACTGGGGCTGGGTCAGTCTATATTTCCTCAAACAGTGCACAAGTTTTCCTTTTTGCTCCAAATCCTCACTAACATTTGTTAATGCCGGTCTTTTTAATATGAGCCATTTTCACAATTATGAAGTGGTATCTGCTTGTGGTTTTGATTTGCATTTCTCTGATAGTAAGTGATGATTTGCATTTCTCTGATAGTAAGTGATAATCAACAATTTTTCAAGTGCCTGTGGGTCATCTATATATTCTTTGGAGAACTGCCTGAGTTTTCATTATATTGATTTCTTTTTATTGAGTTGTATGAATTCTTTGCAGATCTTAGATATAAGCCCTTGTCAGATATATAGTATGCAAGTATTTTCTCCTATTCAGTAGGATGTCACTTTGTTTCCATGATTCTTTCTACAGAAACTTTTTAGTTTGATATAGTACCATTTGCTTATATTCCCTTTTGTTTTTCTTCCTATTGGAGATAAGTTCACCAAGACATCACTAAAGTCAATATTAAGGAGTGCCTTGCCTATGTCTTCTATGTATTTTATTGTTTCATGTTCCATATCTGTCTTTAATTCATTTTCAGCTAACTTTTGTATATGGTACTCTTAAATTACTTAGGTAAATAAGACCTCTGGTCAACAGAAACAGTTTGCCTGAAATCCAGATGGTAAAACTGTCATGTGAAGATCTAGCAACATTCTTTTGTATGTAATAGCTAGTTTCCCCCAACACCATTTATTTATTAAAGAGATTTTACTTTCTCCAGTGTATATTTTTGGCTCTTTTATCATGGATTAACTGTCTATATAAATTCAGGTTTGTTTGTAGACTCTCAATAGTGGTATGCATCTGTTTTTACTCTAGCTCTGCACTGTTTTGATTACTATAGCTTTGCAGTCTAGCTTGAAGTCTGGGAATGTGGTATTACCAAGTTTCCTCTTTATCAGTATAGCTTTAGCTATTCAAGATCATTTGTAGTTCCATATGCATTTCAGTAATGCACAGGTTTATTCTAATTTTTTTGAAAACTGCTATTGGAACTTTGATAGGGATTACACTGAATCAATATATTGTTTTATATAAGATCACATAACATTTTAACAATATTAATAAGGCAATAACTTTTTTGTGTTATCTTGTATTTCTTTTAATAATGTTTTATTGTTTATTTTATATAGATTCTCAAACTCCTTTGTTAAGTTTAATCCAAGGTATTATTTCTTTTTTATGTCATTGCAAATGAGATAGTTTCCTTGATTTTTTTTTTCTCTTCTAGCTCTTTTATATCTAGGAACAAACCTAAATAATGTATCTAACAAAAAATGTTTCAAAAGTAATTATCAATGTTTTCCATAAAAAAACAGATTTTTTATGGTTTTCAACTTTTGAAAGTATAAGTTTCAGATATTTAGAGAATTTATTTTCACTGAACACCTCGTTTTCCTGGCAACTATTAAACTAAGTAAGATAGTTGGCAGTGATAATAGTTTTAAAATCCAATGGTTATTTTGTTGAGTAAAAAACTATCAAGAATTCAAGTAAAAGACCAGGAGATGTTTTAACTAGAAAAGAATAAGCCTGTTGTCACATTAAAAATATTTTGCTGCCTGCAAATGCAATGAGTAGAGCAAGATTTTGTTGACTGCTGATTTTATTGTTTTAAACCAATTAACAATGTTTATAGGAAAAGAACAATAGTTGAGTGAATCCCAAGTTTAGGGGGGTTAAGTTAGACCAGAATGCTTTGCTGCTGATTTCATTTCCTGGTCTGGCTAAAGCCTGGATTTTTCTGTGCCCAGGAGATTCTTTATTTAAAAAACCTTTATATTCTTCTAAGACAATCCAATCATACATAAATACATACATGACAATATGGAAGTATAAACTATTCCTGACTTTGTGTATTTGCAAGGGACAGGGAAGGAGAAGGATCACCAGGATATAAGTTTTTAGAAAGCACGTGAAATGATTAAATACAAATTTTCTTGGGTGTAGCAACCATAAAATAATTTAGTGAGCTGATGAACCCAGTCCATGGTAAACATTTCACAAGCTAATTGTTTAATTTAGCCATGTTCTCTTAGATGAAACCTCAGCTGCTGGTCACCATTAGTCCATGCTTGATAGTGCATATGTTGTACCCCACTATCCTTTGTGACATAGTAGCAAAATGAGATCAGAAAATAGTAGTAAGACAAAAACACCTAATGTCCATTGCTGAACTGAAAAGATGACTCAGTGTAGGTTGGATCCAACTGGCCAAGTCAATGACTTACATCTGTCTGATCCAGATGTCTGAAGTCATTTATAGCTAATTCTCTAGTCTAGCCAAGTAGTCTTAACATTGAAGCAATTGACTTACCTGCTGACAGACTGAATCAACAGATAATTTATGACCTGAACTTCAGTAATTATTTTAATAGCCTGTTCATACTGTTTCCATTCTATTTATCATAATAGGAACATTAAAAATGAGAATTCTTCACTAAAAGAAAAGGATATGAAATCCTTAAAGAAATATTTTATTAAGAAATCAGAGATGCCCCTTTTAAGATTATCAACATGAAAAGACATTTATTCATAATTCTGTTATTATTATCTCTTAAATTCCAATGTGCTTATTGCTTGTGCTAAAACCTCCAGACAGATCAACTTGATCTTCATTATCTTGCTGTTACAACAATGGAAATGGAGTGAGCAGCCATTCCTTTAAGGCTGATTTCTCCTCACTAATCCGATCAAGTATTTTTGACTTACAGAGGCTAGTTTGGAAGTGAGAGGGTGTTAACCTGTTTTCCCTCCAGGTTCAATCACTCTTTCTGCTCCTCTCTGAATTCTGCCAGAAGGTGTTCCCAGTATGACTAAAATAGGTGACAAACAAATGTCATGACCACCAAGAGTGAGAAGAAGGACATAGAACAAGATATGTTTTGTAGGGGGGATATATATATATATATATATCTGTTTTAGTACACTTAGCTAACTAAAGAAGCTATGGCTTGATATTGAATTGTGCTGCTTTATGACATACCATAGAGAATACCAAAGAAAATATTGCCTGGGGATATACATGCTCAAACCTTCCCATCTGCAGCTGCTATCAATTATTCTGCCCTGATGTGACCAGAAATCTCAGTTTTCAATAGAGAAATATGAGTTGTAAAAGAATGCTTATTGGCCACCCCTACATTCCCTGCCCCACCCCCACCTCCTGATTCTGTTATGCTTTTCAAACATTTGAAATGTCCACATACTTTGTATCCTTGCCCACTGGGAAGTTAGAAAAGCAAACTTAGCTAGTTTCAGGGCAGAGGAGAGAGTCTGTGGCTTTCCGAGAATCTCCATTGGATTACAAAATCTCATAAAAGGGTACCTTCACCCTTTTAAATGTTATATAAACAGAGTTCTGTCTATGTGTGTGATTTATACTCTTATTGAAGATTTTGAATCTTCCTTCTCTTCATACTAGAAGATAAGTGAAGGACAAAAAGGCTATTTAGACCAGTTAACCTGATCATTTTTTAAAAGATGCGTGCAAATCATTGGGGTTGGAATCCTATTTGTCAACCAAATTGTCAGGAAATAATTTATTACTGACAGGAACAAAGTGTGCAGCTGGATATCCCAAACAACAGCATGCTAAATGAGCCAGAGACTTGTTATAAATATCTTCCCCAGGACTGCATTTCCTATAGTCTAAAATTATTCTAGAAGCAGCATGGTATAATGGAAAAAAGAATTGTTCTGGGCAACAGGGTGTCAGCTGGTAACTTGCTGTGCTATCAAGTTATTCTGCATCCCAATTTTTGTGTGTGTGCACATGTGTGTGTTTGAGGTATGTGTGTATAAGAGAGAGAAGGAGACAGAAAAACAGAAGGGGAAAGGGAAGGAAAGAAGGAAGG
>PVHY01015366.1:0-36120 GCA_004024945.1 Uropsilus gracilis
CACCCCAGGTAATGAGGACACAGCCTGTTTAGAACAGAGACAGACAGAGAATATGAAGTCATTTCTTTCAAACCTTGCCTGTCTCCCCAGCTGAGCCCTATCCTCCTGAGCCCCCTGCCTCCCTCTGTCTAATGTGAAGGTAACATTCCAACTGAGCCATTTTTCCAAATCTAAAATATGCAGCTTCTCTGAGGAACTGCTCTCACTTCTAAAGCCTCTTCCATTCAAGGTAGTACCTGGCGGGACTTCTAATCACAAGCAATTGATATTCTACTGAGCATCTTTGGAAAATAATCTGCAAACAAGAGGCTGCAGGCTATAAAAGTCTCTTTTTCTTGCTTCCTTTTCTCCCTCTTTTTCCCTTTAAAAAAAAATAACACAGCTTACAACTTAATAAAAATACAACCTGAGTGAGAGCAGGAAACCTTAGCACTTTGCTCAACAATATTATCCTTTTAAGAGTTTTATTAATCGGTTTAAAGTTGCGCTGCATTTGGCTAAGAGAGGCAAGGTGCCTTCCCCTGCTGACAAGATTGTCCTTGCATTTCAGGAGTTGGCATGGTTGGCTCAATTAACAGAATGGCCAGGAAAAGAGGGTCAACCTGGGAAAGCAAGAAGCTCATAACGTGTGTATGATGAGTGGAGCAGTAATTTGGCTCTGTGCTACATCCCCCTGTGCATCAAAGACACACACACACACACACACACACACACACACAGGTGCACAGAGACTCCCTCCTAGTCAAAGCAGCAAAAAGGTAAAATAAAGGACATGATTTGTTTTTATCTTCCTGCTATTACAGAATTGCTAATACCTTCTGCAAGGAAGACTCACTAGGCTGCAAGAACAGACAAATGCATCTGTCAATTGAGCCGCATCATTTGAGCTCCATCAGCGTGGCGCTGGAGGAGTCCCCTACATGTTTAATTTCTTCCAGCACCATAAGTGCCATGATAGGTCTTATCAGGATCGTATTGACTGCACAAAATGAGACATGGTGTGGAGCAGTTTTCTTGAAGGGAGAGACATTAAAAGCACACACCAGGAGCCCATTTAACAGGTTTCTAATAATATCATCTTATATCGGCATTGCATTTTCATTCCTTACTACTTCAGTCCTGATGTGTACACACAGATTACTCATCCTCCTGGGAAACACAGTTGCTGGTGTGGATAGGTCTGCTGATAGAACAGAGGCAGGGCTTCCTGAGTGTGTGCAAGAGGTTAGCATGAGGATCAAGATTTTCCCAGGGAAAATATTGAGTGATAGAAAAACCACCAAAATATATCATGTCCCAGCATGATTGTTCCTGGGACATGGGGACTCCAGGTGCTTTCAGGAGGGTGATTTTCACCAAAAGCGTGCAGGGTGGGACACATTTTCCAGATTTGATATGGAGAAACCCCAGGGACTCAGAGCCTTACACAGATTCCTCAGATAATTTTCTAACACATCTGCAGAATAGATCAAACAGACACTTAACTTTTGTTCTAAAAATGTGGAAGACAGAGACACTTGTATGTTTGCACATTCATTTATTATTGTTCACTGAGAACCCTTGAAGGGCCAGGCCCTATTCTCACTAGACTAGTGGGGGAAGGGGTGAGGAAACAAATGTATCTACTCCAGCACAGGGCATGCTAATGATTGAGTTACTCAGGGGACTGGTGGTGGCAGGTAGGAAGAAGTGGCCTCCTCTGTCAAACTGGGAAGGAAAGAAGAGGCAGGCAACAGACCCTGAGTTTTGTCAAGGGGAAGGCCAACCTGACCCAAGAGCACTGGTTCAATTGTTCCTGAGAGAATATGGAGTGAACACATGAGTAAAGGCAGTGGGGGAACTGGTTAGGAGACAGTCCACATTTCCTATAGTCTGGAAAGCTATTTTGAAACAAGAAACAACTAGAGATGAGAAAGCGGCACACAGGGGTCACTGGCTGCTGGTGTCCAGGGGAGACAATGCTGGGGGCACCCCAAAGTCAATGGGAAGCAAAAGGTTATCTAGCCAGGGTTCAGAATGACCACCCTCATGGAGCAGAGGAGACCAGAGTCAGTGTGTGTCTCCCAGAGAACACATACATGAAAGGAATTAGGAATCCAGCACAGCATGCATTGCTGGACCTGGTAACACAGACATGCAGGGGACCTCTAGAAACTCAAGCAACTGGACCGCCTTGGAGGAAAACTGTATGTGTGTTTGTGTAGGTACATGTATACACTGTGTGTGCCTGAGTATGATATGATGTGGGTACATTGTATGTGAAGTGAATGTACAGTTGTGTGCTTAAATGTGTGTATATATATGTATATGGGTCCTAAGGGAGCTGTGCACATTTGTGTGAGTTCGATGTGACTATTCTAAGTGTAGATATGCATGTGCTGTGGCCGTGTGTATGTGTGTGTACCTGTGGGTGAGTAAGGTACTGCGTGTATACTTGTTTGCATGTGATGTGTGTATGGGCATGAGTATATGTGGTGAGAATGTTCTTGAAAAGAGGAATATTTGAGGAAGGGCAAGGAGAGCAAAATGGTTAGATGGCAGATTGTCTAGCTGTACCACAATGAAGGAAAGGGCCAATGAAAGGTTCCATTTTTGTTCATCAATCTCTTCCTGGGTAGGAGAGAGTCAACATTTACCCTGGAATTCCTAATGCTCATATGCAGAAGCAGGGGGGTGCAAACTACTGAGAGAAAAACCCGGCAGGAAATGTCTGCTCCTAGTTCTGAAGGGAATATGCAATTACCCTGCTCCTGGAGAAACAGACTAATTTGACTTTCCTTGGAGATTGGGGTTGTAAAGCCTCAGAGAGGGTCCTGAGGGGAGGAGCACTTCCCTCAGTAAAGCAGGACTTAAGTGAGCCCTTGTGGGTGGTTTTAAGAAAGAGTGAGAAGTCCTGGCAATTTGCCTGAGGGACTGATGAGAAGCTCAGTGCAAGCAGGCAACTCACAGTCTCTGGAACAGGAGGAGGACAGGGATAGGAGAAGGCCATTGCCAATGCCTGCAATATTTTTACCCTTGCTGGAAAACACAGGCCAATGTCTTCAGGGAAGTGTTTTCATTTGACACAGCAAATTAGTTTGGTGCTCCTAATAGAGAGGGCGCCCAGTTATTTGAAATCAATCCAAGGGTATTGTATGAAGCCATGTTTCTTAAAAATACTTGACATTTGTCTTCTCTGATGAATCAAAGACAGTGTGGATTGCTGGGGGACTGGCTGTGAAAGGACAGGGGTACAGTTCAGCATGGGGGTGAAGATCCCCCCAGAACAGGGAAATCAAAAGTACATTCAGCAGAGGTGTTACCCTGGTCAACCTGAACTAATAGCTGGCACCCTGTGGAGAGAGAGCCAAGAAAAGGGACAGTTAGATGGGGCTTAGAGAGCAGACACTCCGGCAAAATGGCAAACATGAAGATTTACTTGCCATCATCCCTTGAGAGGGTCTCCTGAAACTTCCATTAGGCACATTGTCCCTGACAAATGGCAAGCACCCCCCCGCCTACTACCTGGTAAATTACTTTGAGTTAAAATGAATATTTTTTTTTCTACAGAAAAGAAATAATCATTAGACTCAGCAGCAAAAGTGGAATAAAGGCTCCAGTGATATAATAATAATTTGTACTCATACAAATCCTTTCAAGCAAAGGTCTCAGAAGCTTTGCCAAACATTAATTAATTAAGCCTTACAGATTCCCCCCAGGAGTCAGGTATTTATTATCTCAGCTTTTCAGATGTGGAAACTGAGTCTCAGGGAGGTGAAAGTGATTTGCCAAGGTCACTCTGGGGATGAGAAGGACAGAGATTGAAGCTGCAAAGCCTGCCCCATGTCC
Source organism: Uropsilus gracilis (assembly GCA_004024945.1). Taxonomy (NCBI): domain Eukaryota; kingdom Metazoa; phylum Chordata; class Mammalia; order Eulipotyphla; family Talpidae; genus Uropsilus; species Uropsilus gracilis. The sequence goes on from PVHY01015366.1 coordinate 3,829, forward strand.
AGAGCTGGAAGGGTTTTCTGCAACTTCTTCCTGGGAGAATAGGGGTGTGGAGGAGGGGTGATGGCTAGTCCTGGTAGGGATACTAGGTCTGCAGAATGGGGAACTAGCAATGGTGCCTGTTCTATATGCAGGGCTAAGAGAATTCCAGTTCACCAAGCATGTTTAAAATGACAGGGAGAGGCTCCCCAAGCCATCCATTTTCATTTGCAAGATTCACGCTGCTGGTAACTAGGCACAGCTCTGCTAAACTTTGGAAATGAGCAGATGTGGTTAGGGAAGACATATTTACATGATGTTCTAGAAAGCTCCATGGAACACTATTTTATGGGATTATTTCTACCTGACCTCTGCATTAGGCTTCTGCAGAGCCTAAAAATAATATACACAAAGGCAAGGGAGTGTGAAGGTGAATGTCAGATGGGAAGAGGGCCTTCAGAGAGGTATCCCATGTGTCTGCTGAGTCTCCTGATTCCTTCACCATGAAGTGCCCTCGCTCTGCCTGGCCTCCTCTGGAATTTGGTGGGAAGGCTGTTTGCAGTAGAGCAGTGGAACCCCATCCTCTCCTCCTCCACGCCTGGTTTAGCAGTTGACAAATACCATCAGCAAATTCCCCACCCTTACCCCCCACACTCCCATCTTGGGTGCTACTGACATATTTTGATATTTCCTTCTGAGATTATACTTCACATAATGAATTTCATTCCTCAATTCTTTCTCTCTTCCCCTCCAAACTCCGCAGATTCCGAGAGTTTATCTGCTGCGAGATGAATCGCCAGAGACTCCTGGTGCATCTTTCTTTACACTTCACCTCCCCCACTACAGATGAGAAATAGACTTTTCCCTCATCCATCATAAGTCAGCATGACAGGGCTGTCGCTCCCCAGGCTAAGCTCACTGCATCATCCTTCCCTCTGTCCTGCTTCAGTGCATGACCTGCTTTCTTGGGAATAGTCAAGACCTTTAGAAAAGACTTTAAATTATAGTAGAACCAGGCCCCCCCAAATAAATAATCATCATAAGAGGGAGAACAATGAATTTTAATAATAATGTAAGAGAAAGTTATTTCCAAAATTATTTTCTCCATGGACTTTTCTGTATTTAAATAGAATATTGTAAAATTCTAATCAATCTAGTTTTTTTTTTTCTGACATGTTATCAATCTTTGAGCATCCCTAGAGGGTAAAGGGTAAATCATATTTGCCTGATTTCACAAGTTGGGAAAATGAGACAATGAGTCAAAGGAGGTTATAAAGCAAGTCCAAAGGAATTGGGAGAAGTGAAGTGAGGTGGGGGAGTTGAGATGGCCTCTGTATAATGGCATCAGGAACATGAACAGGGTACTGACCCACAGTCACATTATTCTACCTCCTTCCTGCCCCCAGTGGGAACTGAAGGAATAAAAAGAGATTCAGACTTGAACAGAGGAAAAATCCATTTGCAATGATGATGCAGAAGGATGAAACTAGTAAAATGGACTAGGATCCATCTTTAGTTTGGGGTTTGGGGGGGTCAGAGGAGACAGGGGACTCATCTCTAAAATGAGAGTTCCATCTAGAAGATTTCTCAGGTCTCTCCAAATTCTTATATTTACAGAGTTCTGGACCAAGTTGCCAAGGAGAGTTAATGAAAACTGTTTTATTGAAGATTTAAAAATCAAAATAAGCATCTGTTGCTTACTTCCGTTGTGGAAAGATTTTGATGAAGAATTTGCTACAATCTACGACGAGCTCTGAAGGAGTCCAGATGGTCCGCCAGTGGCCATCTGCGTGGCCGGGATGGTAGCAGCCTTCTCTTCTCCAGGGCAGGGTGAGGAGAACAGCCTGAACTGTGTCACCCAAGCCCCAGGCAGATCAGTCAGAGGATGAGGTTCCCCAGGACCTTAGGCATGGTAATGATAACCGAGCAGCACTAAGAGCCTCCGTGAGTTGGGAGGCAGAGTCTTGGAAAGTGCTGCAGAGAAGCTCTGGAGTCTGTGATGAGGAAAGCTTCAGGGCTATGGACTTTGGGTGAGTCTTACCTCTGCAGGCCCTCAAAGACCCCGCTCACACTGCTATCACTCTGCTCTTCACAGAGAGCATGGCCAGGGTGAACCTTTGCTTCCCAATGTTATTGGAAGATTTAATTAAGCACCATTTAAATTTTTTGAGTGGAAATTGCCACATTAGTCATGATTATTATCCATTTTCTTTAAACATAGGGCCAACTGCTAAGCTGTTAGGCACAAGCATGGAAATTACAAAAATATTCAAATATCCATTATCTGGGACTCGGTTTGCCAAGCATCCTATCTAATCAGGGAAAGCCTGCTGGAACAGATGGGCTTTACTCTGTGCCCTATAAGCTGGGAAACTTGGACATGTTAGGATGGAGTGAATCAAAGCGCCAAATGTTGCTGCCACTACAAAGAACTCATTTTCTGCTCGCAAAACACTGACCATGCATGTTCTTTTCAAAGATTGCACCTTTGGCACCTGCAGCAAGTCCTGTAACTTCTACACTGTACTGGGAAGGCGAACATGGACATTCCTGAGAGACAAAGACGCAGGGTCAGGTTGCATGTAGCAGGGAATCTTGCCGTGCTATTTCTGGGTAGCTGGAACTGTCAGTTTGAGGGGCACAGGGAAGATAGCACAGACTTTAAGGAGAGGGCTGTTTGAAGCTGCTAATGCAGGTGCTTAAACACAGAGAAAGTGCCTTCATTTCAACTTTATATTTATGAGTAGTTTACAGAAAGCTTTCCAGCCAAAGGAAACAAAATTGGTAAACACAGTAAGTAATAGATTCAACAAATAGCGCTAAGGATAAAGAACTAATTTACATTTAATGAGACAGCGATTGTTTATTAAATAAGAAATGGTTGTGTTTATGAAGATGGCCTTAAAGGTTTTTCAGGAAGAATACATTAAGCACTGAACATAGCTTTTCATATTCAAAAGATGTGATTTGAAGAAAAGGGGGAAGGGAGGAGGCAGCGGAGTGAATGAAGACTGCAGAAAGCTGATAACTTCTGGAATATAGGGCACCAGACACAAATTTAATGGAGAATAAATTCCACAAAAGGTTCCCTTCCTTGGACGTTATACCACAGGCTGACTCCGCTGTACTGATCTAAAAAAAGAGTATATTATTACTAGAGAATTTATGGCATGTTGGAACATATATTCTGGTCCTGACCTGGCATAATGGATTTTTGAATCAAAGCTTCCACCACTCTGCAACTAAGAGATATATGTTAGTAGCAGCTATTATAATTCCCAAGTGAGGAAAAGCTAGGGTTTTCCATGGCGAAAATTGGGAAACTCCCTGGTCTCCTAGAAAGCTAAAAACCAAGCAAAAAGTGTGACATGATAGCAAAGTAGTGTCTGTCTATGACTTTCAAAGACCGGTTGAGTGACAGTTTGCCTGAGACTTTTACCTATAGGTTCTCTTAGAGCTATATGTGTGTAGACCCACAGGCTAGCAATTATATTCATTCATTTGGGGGACAAATCATGTTTTAACTTGTCTTAAATGGTACCAAATATAGACTCAGAATAACTGAATGTGTATTCTGATGAGCTATTACCTAGCAGTGGCAACAATTCTAGTTTTCACCAATATCTTCCTGTTCTAATAGCTAGACTATATTTTCCAAGGACTTTAGCAGTTAGGTCTACACATGACACTGTTCTAACCAATGGGAGGAGAGAATCAGTGAGTGAGAATCACCTTTAGAAGGCATGCAAGTGCAATTCCCTCATGCCCTTACTCCTTCCTACTCTTTGGATTGCAATGTGATGGCAAGTGCCAAAGCAGCTACTGTGGAACCAGAGTCACAGGTTCTGGTTGACAGGATCATCTAGACCATCTACTTACTTGAAAGAAAAATATATTTCTATCTTGGTTGAGCCACTATATTTTGAGTAGCTCTGTTAAAATTTCTTAGCCTATTGTCTGACTAAGAGAGAGGACTCAATTACAACAGTCTTTGTAATTAAGATATCATTTTATGCATTCCCCTCTGTTTTTAAACACAAATTTTTTGGTAGCCAGGTCTACATCTAATAAATTGAGGTTGTCAAGCACCCACATCACATTCTCCCCAAGGACACTATAGAGAAATATAAGAGAAAAAGTTAGGTGAAGCAAAACTGTATCTTAATGTGAGAAAAGAAAACCCATTTATCATGAAAGAACTGTATGAAACAGATCAAATCTGTGTGTAACATGAGGTGTGTAATAGACATGTGTTTTACTAAAGAAAATATAAAAAAAATGTTTGACATCAGGTTTTTGGGTACAGGGATGCCAATGTACGAAAAATGGAGGTTGGTTTAGTAAGAGAAGTCAGCCAGAAGAAACGTGGGTGACTTGAAATAACTGAATGTAACAATCTTTTCTCTGACTCTTGTTTTGCCTCATCTGATACATATTTCAAAGTTAACCATTCAAGTGTATATTGAATTTATTTTTTATTGAGAAAATTTTCAAACAGTCACAGAAAAAGACAAAACAAACCCCATGCATCCAGCATTCAACTTAGAGCAATTATCAGGATTCTGCCACATTCACTGACCTTTTGGTTTTCTTTCTTTCTTTTTTGAGACTAGGTCTCACTATTTATGCCCGTGGAACCGCAGACTCATGTTGCCCATGGTACTACGGACTCAAGCAATCCCTAGCCTCAACTTCCCAGGTAGCTAGCATTACAGGTGCGCGCCACCATGCTCAGCTATTTTGGGGGGGACTAGGTCTTGCTATGTTGCCTGGAGCGGGACTCAACTGTGATTCCCAGACCTGCCGTGACTCCATAAGCTGTCCCTTACAAGCACATACCACCGTGCCTGGCTGGTTTTCTTCCTTTATTATTATTTTTCATTTCTTGGACAGCATGAATCAAAGATATATAGAATGATACCTGAGAAACCCGAACTCTCGCTTCTATAGGCTGATATGCTAGCAGCATTTGCCTGACTCAGAATCCTGAGGAGGAGAAGGGAAAAGCTGTCTGTCCTCTAAGACATAAATATGTCCAGTCTGACTTTTCAATATCCTACTCTTCAGGCAAAGGAAGGGAGGAACTACTTGGATATTAGCAAATGGTGTTCCAAAAATCTCAGGGGATCTCCTTAGAATTTATTTAACTATTCATTCATTTATTTATCTGTTTGCTTGTTTATTTTCCTTAGAAGTGTTTTAATGGTAAGACAGACATAGACACAAAAGCAGAGGAAATCCCAGCAATTTGCAAACAAAACAGACTTAGAGCTTTAGCGATAGAAAAGGAGGCAGCCCACACTGCAAGACTTTAGAGATAATAAGTTCAGTAGCATTTCTGTATGAAAATCTGAGGACTAGGGAACATACCTCTCTGTTCCTTGGTTCCCCAATAATCCAAATATCACAGGTTTCCAGACATTGTGGCTATTTCCTGTGCCTGCCCCTGTCCCCTGGAATGAGGCTGTTGATGTGCAGGTGACTCCGTGAATGAGAGGCTCAGTGGCTCACAGGGAGGGCTGTGGAAGACTGTTCTGCTCCCAAAATGGAGGCTAGATGGATGGGGCAACAGAAAGGGTGGTCCCAGCCCAGCCCAACGCTGTGCACTGAATGGTCACTGTCTCCAAGGGGTTGAACTCAGAGGGTCAAGTTTCAGTATGTAAAAGGCTCAGCATACTTTCTTTTTTTCTTTCTTTTTTTTTTTTTTTGAGACTAGGTCTTGCTATTTTTGTCTGTGAAACTGCAGGCTCACATTGCCCGGGGTACCACAGACTCAATCAACCCCTAGTCTCAGCTTCCTAGGTAGCTGGGATTACAGGCACGCACCACCATGCCCAACTATTTTTGGGGGGACTAAGTCTCGCTACCTGTCCCCAGCAGGACTCAAATCATGATCCCTGACCATGGCCGGGGCTTCCTAGTCGGCCGCTTACAGGCATGAGCCACCATGCCTGGCCCTTCCTCATGTTCTTCAGGACAGCTCCTGTTTGTATGTGTCAGGACCACACAGAGCTTGTCTATGGAAGACACAGGGGGATGAGACATCATTGGTAGGGAGCTTCTTACCTTTTAGCCAATGACCTTGAGTGGTAGCAAAAGTCTACAAATCTCAAAAGTCAAGTGGTTTGTGGTCAAGTGATTTCCACATTAGCTTGAATTGGGGTTTGATATTTTAGTCTTAGTTATCAGTTAACATTTGGGGACATAGACCACCTTTCACTGACACCCTTCCCACTCTCAATGCACCCCTGCCCCCATCACCTTGCTGCATCACTAAAATGCTCCAGGACTGGAGGCATAATAGGATCAATAAAATAATTCTCTATATCCAGGGAGGCTATGGTTCAAAGCAAATACCCACACACTTCTATGTATCACTGCATAGAATGGATAAAACCAATCAAGTTAAATTAAAAATGTGTCTTCTAGGTAGAAGATATATCTATTCTTGTTTTAGATCAGAGGGCCTAGTCTTCTAGAAAGAAGAGGGTTTTGGGTATCTTAAGGTTGGAGGAATTTGACATGATAATTCATTCACGATGATAGAAGAAGCCAAATATCCTCCACGACTGTGACAAAGGACTCTTGTGTGCCCTGTGCTTTCAAGGTCAGGGGGGAGGGAGGAGAGGATTACAGCTCAGGAAGGTGAAGTGGCTTTCAAAGGGTCAGGTGTCCATGATATGATGGAGCTAAGGACTTGGACTCTGAACTTTTCTCTCCTTTTTCAATCCTCTGAGGCAAGTTACCCAATTCACACACAACTCAGTGGCAGCGGAGCATGCCTCAGTCACAAAGACAAATGCAGTGGCACTTGTCACTATATGGACAACGTCCTCCTTCCTCCTCAAGATAAGCAGCTTGCCTGGAGAAAAAGATTCATCCAAAAATTTACTTGAAGAAAAGCTATCAGTTCTTATTACACCATCCTCTGAGCCATCCCTGATGCTCAGCTTGTACCAGTCCCTCTTCTGCCCTCCATCTGGACCCACATGGATTCTCACACACACTCCTCTAGTAACAACAGAGCGCACACACCCTGAGGGTCCTGAATATACCTTGATTTTCTCCCAGAAAAACCCAGTAAAAATTTTGATTTGAAATACCAAAATGAACTTCTCTAACTTAAAAAAAAGTTGCAAATAACTTGCTATTTCCTTCCCAGTTCCTACACAAACATACAGATGTGCACACACCAAGACAGTAAATGTCCCCATTATCAGTGTTCTGTCCCAAATTGGTTATCATTGTATGTCACAATAATAACTTCTAAGGACATACAACTGACCCTTGAATAAAGTGGGTTTAAGCTCACAAGCTCAATTATATGCAGATTTTCTTGTAAGCAGATGGTGTAAAGTTGTATATTGTTAAGTACCGAATAGTACTGTAGATATATTTTATCCTCCTTATGATTTTCCTAAAAAATATATATATATATTTAGTTTTTTTAAATTTTATTTCTAAATTCTTATAAATGCTTATATAAGTAAATAGGGTAAATGATTACTGTCATGCCTTCCCTTCTCCACTCCCTACCCCCTTGTGTTCACTCAGTCACCACTCTCATTGTTCTTTTTTGGTTTATGTTGGGTTCATTTGTCCTTTAGTGTCTTTCTGTGGCTGTGTCCATTTATCAGTTTGTCAGATGAGGGACTGTATTCCATGGCCATGGCACATGGTGCTTGATGGTATGTAGTCCTTTGCTTTGTATTGGGCAGTCAGTCCATGTTCATTAGGGGTCTATTGGTGTCTTCCAGTTGCTCATTCCAGTATGATCTCCTTGCCATTCTGCTATCTCTGCACCTCATTTCTCTGACCTCTGGCTTTGGGGATCCTTTCCCCCAGCCATTGTCAGTGAGGAGGTTTCTCGATGAAGACAGACATCCACTGATGGACCTTGCAGGTCATCTCTCTCTGTCCCTTTGCAGATTTGCTGTGGAGCCAATGCCCTGACTCTGTAGGCCTCCTCTCCCAAGGCTTGGGGGGGGCAGTCTCCTTGGGTGGCAAGTTCCACATGGGGTTTTGATTCCTCAGCTTCCAATGAGGCCATAGATGAAGGTCTGATAGGTCTTTACTACGGTTGTTTCTACATTCCAGCGTCTACTATCTTTCTGAATGATCCTTGTTCTGGGTCCCATACACGTGTTTGTGCAGGCTCTTTTCTGGCCCCTCATCTGTTCTATGTTGCTGTGTGCACGTTTATGCTATTAGTCCTCCTGTGAGCTAAGTGGAGTGAAGGTGAAGCAGCAAGGTTGTCATCCCCCCGCCACTCCCGGATCATGGATGGATCCAGTCTTGCCCACCGCCAGTCAGGTCCGGGGGTCCTGTCTGGCCCCTGCGTCCCCCTAACCCGCCAGGTCGATGGCTTACTCTATTGCAAGAATACAGTTTATAAAACATGTAACATGCAAAAAAGGCAATGCGGATCTATTGGAGAGATCAGGGATGACTGAATTATGGACACAGGATGGTAGGGAGGCCATGGGACCTAACTCCATCCCTGACCAGTCCCTCCCCAGGCTGGGTCAGAGGAAGGCTGTGCAGAGGCATGGTCCAAGCTCTGCTTCTCATGTCCTGAGTGAGGAGGTTGCTGGGAAGAGGGGGTAGAGTCAACTGGCTATTTTGTGAGCCTTTGAAAGGGAGCAACACACTGTTCTCTCCTTTCCATCAGCCTCTGCTGCACCCTGCTGGCTCCTCTAGCTGCAACTCCACCTCATACCACAGTAATTGATCAGTGACTGGACCTGATATATCATTTTCTTCACCATTAATGGATAACTGGACCTCTACTCTCTCCCTCCACCCTGTTTATTAGGACAAGCTGTGGTTTTGCTTGTTTTTTCTATTTTGGTCACCAATGACCCTTTTGTTTGTATCCATGGCACCTGGAGGCTGGCTCCAGAACTGGTGGGAGAGATTCTGACTTGGGGACTGCTTTTTATACCCTTTGCTAGATAACAAATTCACTATTTATAAGTAAGGCTTCTAGTCTACAGCAGGCTGTTAGTAGTTAAGTTTTGGGGGAGTTAAAAGTTGTGTGTGGATTTTTGACTACATGAGGGTTAACACCTTTAACCCCACCATTGTAAGTACACTGTATTTATAATTTATGATATAAATTCACATATATGCAAATCATATATAAAATAGATATTAGAATGTATTTCTTATATAAATATGCTTATATAAACATATGTAAAGTATATTCACTGAAAAACATACATTCTTTTTACTTAATTCTCTCAATTACTTGAAATTTCTGTGGCTTCCCCTCTTTTTCTAATAGGAGAGGAGTTAGAGTGATTTGCCCAAAGATTCACAACTTGAAAGTGGCATAAATGGGCTTTAAATTCAGGTACTTTGACATCCATTATTAAGTGCTATTTCCAGTAAGAGTGTAATCTGAAGTATTAAATAATAATATTCTGCTTTTAATGTAATCTATGTATAAGAGGTTTTTTTTTCCTTTTTATCTACAGTGATTGATGAAATTCTACCTGTTGGAGGGAGAAGAAGTTGGTGGTGTCCATTTTGTTTTTAATGATGTGATTTTTGATGTGGGAAGGCAACTTGGGATAGGATATCAGTAAGGCTGGCACCAAAGATATCCTGATCTCTAGTCTCGCCACTTGACTTTTACTCTTCTTTAATCTTCTATCTCTGTTTTCCTGCTGCCTCCTTTCTAAAGATATGTTCTCCGTTATAACAGTGCTCAGAACACAAACTTGCATCCACAGCTGCTAAACCATGATTTCCTAGTTAGAATCAGAAACCTTCCTTGGACTCTGTGGCCTGGGATCCTGGTGTGCTTCCTCTTGAGACATGTGTGCCAAACTGTGGCCAGCAGTTCACAACAAGGGCAATACCCCTGGAACTTTACCTTGTATTAGTTTTCCTTATTCGCCACCAGTGGGGTCTGGGGCTGAGGACTTGAAGTCCACTCTCCACTGGGATTTAAGATGTTCTATTAAGTCAATTCCCTTAATTGGGGGGAAGTGACTGCTCTGGGGAAGAGATATTATCAGAGAAAATGTGTTCTGTGTCCCATGGAGTTGTCGTTTTATTAGAGGACATTTCTGATTATGGAAAGAGAAGGCAGTAACATGGATCCTTCTGCCCTGGAAAGAGGTAGAAACAGTCCTCTCTCCAGACACTTAAAACCAAAGCTGACAATGGAACTGATGAAAGTGAAGAAAGAACCCCCCAACCACAAATAAAGAAAAAGGAAAGGACTTTCCTGGATTGTTCTGTATTTCACTCATTCTGAGTCTACCTGTAATTGGAGATGTCACAGGCTGAAAATGTCAGGGATAGCTAGACATTGGGAATCATTAGTTAATTCTCCTGTACCAAAGGCATCTGCTACACAATTCATTCCATCATCAAGAAAAGACTTGGAGAGGACAAATGGGTTTCAAATATTTTCTCTAGAAAATTGTTAGCAAGAGATTTAAACATAAGGATCAAATGAACACCCTGCCTAATGAAACTCTGCTCCATTTATTCAGTCTTTCCCTTAAGAACCAACCCAACAACAACAACAGCAACAACACACACACACACACATATGCACAGAAGAGGTATAAATTGACGTTAACCACAGGTTAAAGGCAGTATTTATGTTGTATATCCTGTTTATAATAAGTGTGGAATTACATGTATTAAATGCATATTGGTGATTTAGATACTAAATGATTTCTTTAAAAGATCCAGTTTCTTATTTTGCTCAGCTGATCACTTAGAGAACCTCTGGGTGGTTTAATTAGAGAGAGCAGTTGGGGCAGATGCCTGCCATGCACAGTGTTCACAGCAAGGTGGGTGGTAGTGCTCTTTAGGAGGCAAAGCAAACCACAGTCAAATTAGATGAATTTCCCAAGAAATAAAGGGATAAAATCCAGGTGATTTCAAATACTTTGCTGAAACCTAATTGCTCTTTTCCATCTCGGTATACAGTGAAGTAATGTTAGCACATGACTTTCTCCTGGAGATTGTTTTGCCTCTCATTTGTGAAGTATCAGCAGTCAAAATTCAGGTGAAACTAGAGTGCAAAAATTAGTCAGTAAAATGGAATGTTAAGAAGCGTCATCCTATCTTCCTCTGTTTTCCTTTATTATTCCTTCTTAGGGTGTGTGTGTGTGTGTGTGTGTGTGTGTGTGTGTGTGTGTGCATGTTTGAGGGTGACCTAGCTAAATGTTGTATATATAAAAAAGTATTTGTAGCAGAACTTCTTTATACATTATTACATCCTGAGGACTATGCTTCCCCTGTTAAAATTCTGAAGTGACAAAATGGAATTTGACACACCACTTAATGTTGGAGAATTTAACTACTTTACTTTAAATCTAAGCCTCAAACCATCACAGGATCAGCATGTAAGTAATCTATTGATCACTTGTTTGTTCTCGTTACTTGTCCAGTAACTTTATTGAGCTCACACTCTGTGAATTCAGATTCCTAGCCTAGGAACTGTGGGCATGACTATGACAGTCATTGGAAAGGACCATCTGAGTTAAAAGGGAGACAGATACATCAACACATAATGGGCAAAGAGCCTGTCGAGTAACAAAATGAAATCCAAACTATAGGAGTGGCAAAAAGGGAGGGGACAATCAACTCTCCCAGGAATTAAAGGCAAGAAGAAAAGCACCTCTAAAGGAGGTACCATTTGGTTTAGACCTTATTCAACTGTGAAATAAGTAGGATCAACCGGGCAAAGAATGGGAATAAAGTTATTGGCAGCAGAGGAAATAATAGGAGCATGGAGTAGAGGACTTGATATGACAAATGACCACATTCACTGTAAAAACTGGGAAAATACATGTTTAGGCCAGATTTTACACAATTGTGTGTGCCACATGGAAAAATTAAAACTTGATTTTATGAGAGGATGGAGAACTGGTGAAGATCTTAAAACTATGTTACACTCTGGTAAGATTTGCATTTTTGAAAATCCTTCTGAGAATAGTGAGACAAATTAAATTATATAAAAGGGACAATAGAAGCAAACAAAAAGAGAAGTGCCACTATCTTATCAGTTGTAGGCAATGGAGTTCTGATTAAGATGGTGTCAGTGACCTGGACGGTGGAGGTGGAAATAAATGGGCTTAGGAACTAACTGGATGCAGATAGTATAGGCAGAGGAGAAAAAATGGACCCAGACTTCTAGAAGGGGTTGGTGCTGCCATCATACAATTAGAAATACAAAAGTGCAGGCTTGGAGGCCATAAGTGACAAGTTCAATTCTAACCCTTACTTTACTTTAGGGTGTCTGTTGGACATCTGGTTAAGCTGCTAATAGCAGCTGTACACATTCACTCATATCCAAGAGTGTGAAATTGCTGTTGTTTTTTAAGGTTTTTTTTTAATTTAAGTTTTGAAAGATATTTTTAATTATAGAATATAAAATATAAAATACATAAAAAGTGAATAAAAGACAACCACATGCATGATTGTAAAATGAAGACTCTTGTAATTACCACACAGATATGGGAAAGGACATTGCCAGTACCCCAAAATTTCTGTGTATTTTCCCCATTCTGTACCCCATTTCTCATGAAGAATAACACCTATCCCCAACTAACTTTGCCATCACCACTTCCTTGAGGTTTTGTTTTTATTTTTTTAGCTTACCACTTAAGTGTGCATTCATACACATAGGACTTAATTTGGTCTGCTTGGGGGAATTCGAACAATATGTGTTCTGCATCTGGTTACTGCATCTCACTGTGATTTGTGAGTCATCTTTGTTATATGTAGTAGGTAGGAGTTGACTAATTTTCAATGTTGTTTGACATTCCATCCAATAAATATGCTACAATGCATGTCTTCCTCGGACGATGATGGACATTTGCATTCTTTCCATCTTGAGGCTATTTTAAAGAATGTTGTCAGACATATCCTGCACACATCCCCTGGTAGATGTGGGGTGTATTTCCATAACTACAATGGAACTGGGTCACCTGGTTTGGGTGTCTTTCACTTCCATACATAAAGACAAAGTATTTTCAATGTGACTGCAAAGTCTGGATCTACTCTCCCTCTTGTTTTTTTGTGAGACACACTAATATCCACAGGTTTCTCTTTTCCCCAGATTTCTTCCTCTCCTTTACTCTGTTTCTTTCCCTTTTTTTTTTTTTTTGTTCCATTCTTCTCCTTTTCTCCCTCCCATTTTTTCTTGTTCCTACTGGTGAGTGAGACTCAATATCTCATTAGGATCTTAATTTACTTCTCTTTCATACCTACTAATGTTGAATTGGCCTTTTGGGTCCTCTTTTGTAAAATGCATGGTTATAAGCCTTTTCCTGATTGCCGTCTGCTGGACTATATAAAACTTTAGATTTTGATCAAACCACAGGAAGTGAGGGACACTTGCTTTCAACATGCTTGTAATAATCCTAGTCAATTCCTGGCAGTGCTGGCTTCAGTACCCCTGCCTGTTGTGCAGATATGATGTACAAGCAAAGAGGCATAAGGTAGCCTTGGAAGCTGAGAGTTTAATCTCAATAAACTGTTTGCTTTGCCTGTGGCTATAGTGGCCTTCATTCTTTCCTCACTAAGGTTCAGGGCTTGCTATTACAGGCTTGCCTGATGCTGTCCTTCTCTCAGACCACCTAAAGGAAGTTTCCATAAAGATATCTATGGGGCCAACCTTGGGCATAACAGACAGAAAAAAGACCATGGCAATATTGATTTACTCAACAGAGAAGTATCCTGGATAGAAGCTTCTTGAACATCTGCAAGGATATTAACAGAAGATATAAATGTGTATAAGTTAGTTTGTTGTACCATGCGTTTGAAATACATCATCTTAACAGTTAAGTGGAATTTTTCAACTGCAAGCCTTTCTGAAGCCTCCCAGATGGAGATAATAGTAGCTACCATGTTCTTAAACTTCATTGATCATTGCAACCATGAGATTCATATTTTACTAGTTTTAAAATTAATTGTTTTTAAGGACTATCTTATAGTATTCCTACAATAAATGTTTTCCCTTTGCCTTTAAGATTAATTTTTTGTTTCTGTGACTCTGTCTGATACAAATACTTTGTTATCTACCTGAAATTCTTTCCCTTAGAAACTGGAATCTTCATGCTAAAGCTACTTTCTGCTCTGTAAAAGTCAACCAGAATCCCTCCTCTCTATGTCATGGTATAGAAAGCAGTGCCAGCTGGAAGAATCAAGAGTTTAGAGTTTTCATCCCACTCAGCCACTGGCTGCTGGGAAGCATGAATAAACTTTTTTGGCATCTAAGCCTCAGTGTCCCTCATCTTCAATAGAGATGGAGCTATCTGCCTGCCTTCCCTGCCTCCCCTGACTTGCCTTTCTTCCTTTCCCTCCTTCATTCCTTGCTTCCTTCCAAGTTCAATTAAAACATACAGATAATGTGATCAGAATAATACTTGTCACATAGTAAATATTTAATGTAGTTATCCACATTCTTATTATTTTCCTATTGTCAGTGTACATCCCTGATTTTCCAGATCCAGAACCACGGATGTGTCCTGGAGCTATGCAAGCACTTCCTGCCTGCTTGTGAGTCTTCTTTTCCAGACATGAAATGCAAGTTGTCACATGCTTGATATATCAACATAATTCACTATGTAGCTAAAAGCCTATGAAAAAGACCTTAAAATGTGTTGTCATTTGAAAGACGGAACCTCATTGTCAGTGTTAGGAGATGTTAATCATGTTGGACGTAGAAATTAATTTCCTCATGTGAATATTTTATTCACACTGTCCTTCTCCCCCTACCCCCCACAGCATCACACTAATGATGCACTTTGAAAGACTGCATGAAATAGCTTTGAATAACCTCCATTAGACTCCTCAACCGGAAAACTTCTTTCAGTGTTCAGGACAGATGCGCCCATGGGATAAGGAAGTTTTAGGAGCTAGAAAAAAGTCCTTTGAGACCAAGGGGAGGACTATTTGCCATCCTTAGAGCTCAGTTGTGCTTGTTTTATTCCCCATACCCTCTCCACCCTGAAAAATTAGATTAAGGGTCTGATCACCATGCTTTGGTTCTTTAGGGGATAAAATATATGAAAGTTTTAGCTGTGCACCTGACATCTTTAGTTCAGTTATCCTTTGACTCTCCATCTTCCTTTCTCTCTACCTGGCTTTTCTTCTGCATAGGGTGTGGCCCAGGCACACATCACCTTATTCACAGAACTGCAATTTTCCGAGTAGGCTTTCCTCAGGTACCATGCCTGATAAATACAAGATTCCTGTCTAATTAAATGTCCCAACCTCCAGGTGTCCATACATGTACTGTCAGACTTCAGAATGGGATCCCAGGATATTCCAGAAAGAATAGGGACTTCTTTCCCCATTCTTCTCTCAATTGTCACCCCACTGGGATAGTGCACTGCAGCTGAGGAGCTAAACTCTGCGCCCTGACTTCTGGACTCTCATCAAGCTGCAGGCCATGACCCTGGGCAGTGCCTTGATGGGAAATCTGCCCGTGACACATTGAGTACAGCTATTGGGAGGGGGTGGAGCAGAGTGGCTCCTTTATTTGAGACTTTAAGAGTGAACAGGGTAGATGGGATCTCCTTTTTCATCAGTGCTATTGCTATTGAAGTCAGCCACCCTGACAGCTGGCTGGAGGAAAGTCCTATGCCCCTAACCACCACTGCCCCCACCTGATAAGTGTGTATTTTATGGGGGGAGGGGGCAGACTTCATCATCTTATCAACTCCTAAAATTGCAGCTCTGATAACTGAACATTTCCTTCTCTCCTGCTGGTTCTTCCTTTCCCTTTTCCCTATTGGTTAGTATAAATTCCTTTTTCTCTCTTTGTTGCAGCAAAGACCTTTTGTTTGCATTTGTGGTGGCAGGTGGTTGAACTCAGAACTGGTGAGAGGTTCTGACTTAGTGTTGGTTTGCCATCATTTTGTGAGCACTACTAAAGAGTGATAGAGAGTTACTTCAGTAGCAATAAGGAGCCCTTCTGCCTCTGATCATTCATTCATTCCTTTCAACATTCATTCATTCAT
Source organism: Uropsilus gracilis (assembly GCA_004024945.1). NCBI lineage: Eukaryota > Metazoa > Chordata > Mammalia > Eulipotyphla > Talpidae > Uropsilus > Uropsilus gracilis. The sequence goes on from PVHY01015366.1 coordinate 19,803, forward strand.
TCATTTTAAAAATCACTGTATATGCAGCAGTACTAAGGATGTATAAAATGCAAATTCTGCCTCCAAGGATCTCCAATTTTGAGGACAATCAGATACTTGATTGTGAAGTCATTTATTACTCTAGTTTTCATACTACTACCCTTCCTGATAAGTTCCTGGATATCTGACAACTAACTAAATTATCAGTCCACTCTGGGAGTCTGCTGTTGGCTTATTTCTTTTCATTTGATATACATGCTAATTGCTGGATCTAGATCTATTAAGAGGCCTGGACCCAAAGGTATATTTGGCCTATAGCATATAAATAAATAAAGTGTTAAGGAGTCAATCTCTCCCACCCTCACCCCAGGCACTCCTTCTTGATCAGAATGGAGAATCGGAGATTGGTAATGCAAACTTTGCTCTACCCATTCCACTGGGAATCAGCAAACTTTTGTATCACCTGAAGACTTGTCAGTATCACATTTATCAAAATGCTATCATAATTATTTTAACTGTACATTTATACAGCTAGGAGTCTCAGGAGAGAGAAAAAGCTCTGTGAATATAAAAGAAGAAGATCAGCAGCTCCCCCCTCCCTTCTAGAAGGACAGAATACAAATTTTTAATTCTTTGCCACCTTCTCCAGCAGAACATGGATGCTCTGCTTGGGGGCTGTTTTTTTTTTTTTTTTTTTTTTTTTTTTTTTTTTTTTTTTTTTTTTTTTTTTTTTTTTTTTTTTTTTTTTTTTTTTTTTTTTTTTTTTTTTTTTTTTTTTTTTTTTTTTTTTTTCTGGTTGGATTAATTTAGAAAGATGCAAAGGGAAACTGAGAGGTAGAGACAAACATATCTGTAGCCAAAGAAAAAAAATCTTGCAAAGTTTCAAGAAATATGGAAAACAAAATATATGAACTCCCTATTAGAATCCAACTTCTGGGTCATTTGCTAATTTAATAGTCACTAAAATCCCCAGAGAAATGTTGCAACCCCTATTTTGTAGTTACAGAAAGAGATGCTCCTTTAAATTTAAGAACTTGTCTAAGATCACTTAACTCATGTGTGGTAGGGCCTGGGTTTGAACTCCCTCACTTTTTTCCCATAGCTTCTTCCCTGTGGGGTCTAATCTTCAAAGTAACCTCTTGATCTTCCACACCTAGCCCATTCCTGCCCAGGTCTGAGAGATATCTATGTGCTCTGAGGTTTGAGAGATAGCAATGTTCTATAAATCCTGTCTCCCATTTCAAGAACGGAGAAGGGGTTGCAACATTCCTTTGTTTTTTTTCTAAAAGGGAAATTGATTGTTGCACAGAATCCAAAAGCAACCATTTCCTGTGGATGTGAATCAAGTGTGGAATCATGGGCTGAAGTCCATGGGAGTCCAAAGGTCTTGGACTACAAGTAGGATTAAAGCCCTAGGAAGTCTTGGGGGAGGAGGAGAGACTCACAGAACACAGCAGGTGAGCATTATGCAAAAGGGGTAGAAAGCTCAATGCCCAGAAAGGGGACCAGGGGGTTAGCAACAGGATAAAAGCAGTTCTGCCTGGACCAAGAGGAAGGCCAGCAAAGGTAGGGAGTTTATGGGGATGCACAGAAGGACCTGACAATCTGTTATCCATATAAGGGGGAGGTTCCAGGTTCCCTGACTCACCCAAGAAAAGGTATTACTGAACTTGGAGGTGAAACTAGAAAGGGACTATAAAGAAAGAGAAAGAAGCAGAGAAAGATGGAGAAAGAAAGAGCCTTTCAGGAGGCATGTGGAGCAGAGATAGGTGAAGAAGCTCCACTTGCTTCTCAGCCTCAGACTTGTGCCGGAGACTTGGGAGTCATGGAAGGAGACGCTTGAAAGAGACAGAGACATGGGTGAGAGACTTGTAGGGAGGTTGACAATGGCAGCCTTTATGTTGATTTATATTTTGATTTTGTCTTTTCCTTACAGATTTGTCTGGCCCTTCCTCCTCTCCCCTCTGGATCCCCTCCAGAAGGTGCTTTAGACTTGTAGTTTGTACAAGTTTGTTTTGGGCTACAATAGCTTTGTGTAATGTTTTGGGCCACAATAGCTTTGTGCCAACCCTGTTTGGCTGGATATTTACCCATGAGGGGATGGGTAACTTTGGGTTTTGAGAGGGCCGAATCCTAACTACTAGACCACCAGGGAACTTAACTTTGGGTTTTGAATTTAAAACTATTTTAAATAGTTTTTTCTCTTTTCTTTATTGCACATCAATTGTATTATTGTTTTTTTCATTGAAGGTCTTAGGCACTAGACTATTTGAGCCTTGATGTGGTATGTAGCAGAGCCTATTAACAATAGTCAGGTTTGGGGTACCCAGGGTGCCCCTCATCCTGCTTATTAGCACTGAGAGCTGGCAGATAAATGGAGAAGAAAAAGGAAGGGACAGCTTGAAAAGCAGGGCCTCCTACTCTCTGCACACACCCCAGTGCTCACTGATTCTTCCTTCCTTCCTAGGGTCATGGGCAAGGTTGCAGAAAACCAGCATGGTGCCTGTCACTCCTGGTTTACAAGACTGCTCCATTTACATTTCCCCAGTGTCTGAAGCTGCTTCAGAGGCAGTCTGGGTTGGTCCTGTGACTGGGGAGCAGAGTGACGCCAGATGGAAAACTCTGAATGGGAGCAGCAGGGCCGCCTGGAAGGGCATTGGCCAGTATTGGGCACACAAGCAGCTCAGCAGCATTTACTTGGGGCAGTGATTGACAGGCAATTTCGCAGCCTTTGCAGAAATCCCTGCTGTGCAAAATGGGAAAGGAGAGGCAAATGTCTGGAAACGGGATGACAGGGAAACAGGACAACCATCAGGGACAGAGTGCACTTGCTCATGGAGCTGCAGGAACCTGATATTATGGAGGGTCCCAGCCAACAGAGAAGTATGATCAGCTGATGGTGACAGAGTGGAAAAGACAACTGGGTTTCATTTGTTAAAGAGACACACAAAGTGCTTACATTCACCTCTTTTAAAATGAAGGGATCAAAACATAGAGCGTTAGCTCCAGAGCTCTAACTGAGCCTCTGTCCCTCTGGAAACACTGTCTGTCTCCTGGGTTAGCATGCAGCCAAGGAGCATCTTGGACCCCCAGATTTGCATGGTCTACAGAGGTCCAGTTCCCGGTGGGCACAGAGACAAAGCAGATTCTTGGTGTGAACGATCTTTTTATAGAATTAGTGTGCACAGAGGGAAAAAAAAGATGAAAAGATACTCTGAATAAATCACCCAAAATACCCATCACCTCATGGACAAGTGCCCAGACGACATGGTGTAGATAGAAGTAGCACCCTGAGACCTGAAAGCTTGCTTCAAGTCTAAGTCAACTCCTGGTGGGGAGCCATAGGAAAGGAGTTCTGAAGTGGATTCCAGAAAACTGGGACATATGGGAGCCAATCAAGGTAATGGCTACCATTGTTAGCCTCTTCACATATCTCTCACCCAAGTCTCTGAAAGTGTCTCTACAAGTCTCTCCACCACATGTCTCCTTCCACGTTTCTTTCCCAGTAGCATCAGGGTACAAATTGATCCATAGTCACAAAAAGCCCCTTTTCTTCCTTTTCTTTGGTGTTACAGAGCTTCAGTGGGCTTCCCTGTTCCACCTGTAGTTTCCAGAAACTGTTTGCTTCCCTTCCCTCCTGAGATGATTCTATAATACCTGCTCTCAGAAAGGAAGAGACTAGTACTTTACCTTGATAGTGGAGTATTAGTACTACCTTTTAATTAGTAACACTAGAGTATTAGTACTACATTTTAATGAAAGTAATACTTGCTTACAGTATAAAATGCAAAGACTGCAGCAGGATATAAGGTAAATGATCCCTCCATACCCCTAAGGTAAGACCCACATAGAAATACTATTTGCCTTTTCTTGTAGCTTCCCAGATCCTGATGATCAAATTCCACATACATCCCCTGCCTCATTCCTTAGTAGCACCCTCCTCAGTCAGGTGAGATTACTTTTCAGCATTCATGTTCAGTGTTTCACGCCTCCAGGCTTTGGCTCAGGCAGCTCCCTCTGCCTACAAATCTATCCTCCCACTAGTCTCTGCCCTCACTGTCTACTTGCTGACACTTTCAACCCAGTTTCATATTCAGCCTAAATGTCACTTTCCCTATGAAGTTTCCCCTGATATGACCCGGTAGACCTGCTCATCACCTTCCTTAAAAGCCATATTCTACCTACAAGTAGCTAACAGTCTCTTTGATTTCATGACTTTTCCCATTGCTGATTTCATTTTGCTTGAGAGTAGAGACTGTCTGTTCATCATGCTGGTTTGAGAACCAGCGGAGAAATGGATGCAGAGTGAGAGTTCAGTGAACTGGTAGAGTGGATGGATGGGTAGACTGAATGGAGATGGAGACTATGTATATGACATGAAATAAAGAACCGTCCTTTAATTTCTATTGCAATCAAAAGGAAAGAGGACTAGACAGATGAGAGGGAAGAAAAGAAGTGAACTAGAGAAAAAAATGGTGGGAAATCTCAGCACCGCAGAAGGGAGGCATATAAAAGAAAAAAAAATGAAAGAAAAGAAATGAGACAAAAAATCCCATTCATTCACAAAGATGATAAGATAAGCCTTCCTCCTCACACCTGAGTGTTTGCTTGGATCTGTGCATTAGCCTCCTTAAAAAATGCTTCTTAACCACCTCTCACAGTTCCTTTACATTCTCTTAAACTCTAGGACTTTCAGGTTGGGTGAGGACAGCTAAGCACACCCAAGAGTCAAGTATTGTCTGAATAGAAGTTGCGGTAGTAGAAAAAATGTTACCATCATGATGAAATGAATTCTTTTTAAGGGAGTTAAACAAAGAAAAATGGCACCTCAAGAGTGGTGTGTAACCCTCCACCAAAAGAGTGAGACTTTGATAAAATGTGGCTGTTCTTCTAACCCTCAACTTGCCCTGACATTAGTTTCTTTACTGGGTATCCAGACACCGAGTTTTTCAATTTGTTTCTGGAGCCACTTGCACAGCTCACATCATGGAACTGATGACTCCGTAGGAGGATAGTTCAAAACCATGGTTGTGTTCTTTGCAAGTCCCAACTATCCCAGAGACTTAGAGTCAGAAATTTGTCATGAGAACTGTAACACTCTTATAGTCTTCAAATTTATATTCAGACATTAAGACGGGAATATTCCTATAATTATGCATGACAATCCCACTCCTGGGACTCAAAGAAAACATTCTAAGATGAGGTAACCTGGAAGTACCATAAAGCTGAACTCATTTTGCTTTCTTAGAGCCAGAAATGGTATCGCAAAAAGAATTATTGACTCAAGAGAAAAAGTGTAAGGCAGGTAAAGACTTTGCAGAACAAAGAGTGAAAGGGTCTTACTTAGTAGGGATTAGTTAGTAGTGCAATGAAAGTGTCTGTGCACCAGAAATAGAAGAGATTAATATCAGAGTCAGAGACAAAGAGATGTGAAGAGCAAAGGATATGGACAGACCCATTTTGACCCAATCCCGTCTCTCCAGTAGGACTAAGGGAGGCTCTCTCTTTCTTCTTTATATATTCCATAGTTTTAATTTTCCAAAGAAAATGGATTTGCTTTAAAACTTGAAAAAATATTACAAAAATTAAAATGTTTTTATTTCATTTATTTTCTCAAGGAAGAGTTGTAAGAGAATACACAAGACCCCAGGTCCTCTTTACTGAAAAGTCACTCTCAAAATCTCTCTGTGCAGCTGGATTGTGTGTAGAATATTCTTTCCTTATCTACCAAGAGTGGGGATGCAAAGTAACACAAGGCTTTGCAAATGCAGGGTTTTAAGGAGACATGCATCGTTGCAAGGAACAGACCCAGCCTCTTTCCTGGGAAGGGAGGAGAGGCCACCTGCCTGGTGTGTTTGCTAACACGCAGGAGCTGCGGCCTGTAATCATCATTAGCTCTCTTTGGTGTTTACTGACTGTTATTAATTAGAATGAGCAAACTTGGCATTAATGTGCCTGCCATAAGGATGAAGGTTCTTACTGCAGAACTATCCTACATAAGCAGCTAGACGGGGACTCATTTACCAAATGTTCCTGGGATGAGGCAGGACACAGATATGGCTGCTGGAGGACTAGCCAGGTTGGGGGGTGGGGTTGAGGATGGGGGTTGGGGGGTGGTGGTAGTGTTGACCTGTATAACTTTGGAGTTGAGTTAGGGTTTGCTCTGGCAGAGGAGTCTTGCCTTACCTTAGGATCAACTCTTAGAAGACTTGCATTGCTTCTGGAAGGAGCCCAGTCAAATGTTCCAGGTTTCCAAGCACCAGAGAGAACACTCCTAATTCTGACCCAGCGGCTTCTCCACAAACTGAAAGTCACTGAACATGACTTATTTTACAACTCAGGGCCCCAGTGTCCTATGACCCTTAGGAGAGACTATACTTGCCAGTGGGGCTCAGGAAAGAGGCTGGGAAAGAGGGGTGGGGGTTATAGTGTGACATATCTACCAAGAAATAGGAAGCATTTGGTTTGGCACCATGATCTAGGCCTAGAATATAGAATAGTAATATTTTCATATTTTTCTGGGAGTGATATTGCACGTTGTTCTTCCTTTCCCTACCTTCACTCCAAAAAAAGGAAAAGATTAGTTTTCAAAGAGGAGACTGCCATGATGAAGGTCATTAGAGAAGGTGAAAGGATCATGGCAGCTGGAGAAGATCACTAAGTTCCTTTTGTGCATATTAGTAGCCTGGGATCAGAGGGGGAGATCTTATGACAAAATGGTGATGTTTCTCCTGGCTCAGAAGTAGAGTGCATTCACACTTAAAAAAGAAGGAAAATTCATCTTGCATGGAGAGGTGGCAATGTTCCCTTTAAGGTCTCCTTGAAAGAAGCGGGAGTGATTCACCAGTGTGTGGGTAAGTGACTGACCACCCGGGTAAAGAAAGGGGGCGCAGGTTGTGTCCTCCAGGCTCTGAGCCCTGAATATTGGGCTTCTTGGAGGGTCAGGATTTATTTTCCCAGGGGATTGGCGTAGAGGTTCAACACATGGCAGGTCTCAAGTCTGAGCTGCTAGGATATCAGCACCAGCTCCGGAGTGGACAGAGACTTGATCCAGAGCCAGCTGCACAACTCCCTGCCCACAAGTGACTGACCCATGGCCTCATGCCAACTACACTGCTCACCAGATGCCCTGTCCAAGGCATCTCTCCCCTCCAGATTTAAAGGACACTGTCTCTGTGGCAAGCCATACCCGCATGTGTTGCTCCCATGGAACTTACACTCTTTGAACTGAGCTATGAATGAAGGTAGGGGATGGTGAAAATGTGGAGAGCTGATGGGTGAAGACACTGGAATAAGGGGTATCTGGGTGACAGAAACTTGGGGGGAAGATGGGTGAGGATTCTGCATTATCATAGCACCATATGGTCTCAAAGAAGTTCCCAGGGAAAAACCCTCAGACAGCCCCATATTTCTGAGATCTTAGCTGCAAAGGAAAGAAGAGCTCCCCAGTTATGAGGTTTTCACCCACCAGGCATGTGGTGAGCAACACCATTATCACTTGGCTGTGGATTAGTCACCTACAAGTGCAGTTCCAACAAGTACCAGGTCTGCCTCCCTGTCTTCCTTGTGCTATTGCTCTGTTGGAAATTTAATTGGTCCAGAAAGCATGTGAAGAAATTCATACAGTTTCAAGACCCATCTCAAATGGCATCTCTATGAGAACTTCATGACCCTCTGGGCTTTGCTGGGTGGCTCCATATATAGTGAGCTTATTAGACCTACGATGTTCCTTGAAAGCAGACAATGTATAGAAGAGCTATAAATTGTCTTTCCTATCTGTTTGTGAGCTGTTCAAGGTCAATACCTATGTTTTCTTTATTTCTCAATTCCTTTAGATCAGCTTGGCATGCTGTAGGTACCAATGAATGAGCCAAAGAATAAAAACCAGCATGCAAAGGTCTTCTGGAATCTATTCTTCTGTGACAAATGCACTAGTGTTCACTGACAAGAAAATGCATGAATGATGCTGACTCATATATAAAAGACATAATAAATAAAACTTGTGAACATAATGCAGATGTTAAAAAATAAGGAACTAGAGATGAGGAGGTAGTGACATTTGAGCAATTAGGTCATACTATTATGACAGGTCTTTAAATCTGTTATCTAATTCAGACATCACCACAGCCCTTTAAGGCAGGTATTGTTAGCCTGTGTTCACTGCAAGAGAAATTAAAAAGATCTCATTGCCTGTTTGCTCATAATGGACACATGATTATACATCTTAGACAGGGTGTCTAGTCTGATTTTGCATTATCTCACAAGTGTTCAGACAGAATATTTAAAGTCTAGTCTGTATAATTCTAGGATCTGCTCTGTTTCTGCTTTCCAGGTTCTATACATTCAAAAAGAACTGGCCAGTGAACTCTGAGCTACCCATTATGTAAACAAAGAGGGTATCTTGGTAGAGCTACTTATTCTGGAGCACTCTGGGGCCTCCAAATAGTCTTTGGCGATGTTTAGAAAAACCCATAATTTCACCTATCTGTGTTGGACATGGTGTTAGACATTGAATGGGAAAGAAGATGCGCTCTGTCACTTTAAGTCCTAAATTGTTTTCAGGTGCTTGTTTAGAGGTGGCACTGGGAGGCTGTCTGGGAAGAGGGTGGACGTGGCCTCCTTTAGACCTCTCCTCATCAGAGTTACTGTTTCGAGTAATGAGGAGCACGAGGATTGATTTGATGCCTAATGAATAATCAGCTGCCATCAATAATTGTAATCACTAATCTGGTGCAATTAGAGGCAATTATAATAAATGCAATTTCCTCCCGAGCCACTAACGAACTACAGAAATATGAATTGACTTACAGGGTCTGGCAGTGATTTATGTGATTGTGAGATCACAAATCCATTATTTCAGTAAAGATTCTAAAAGGAAAAAGGTCTGATTTCACTCACAACTAATGTGGAACTAGAAAACACACTTCCACAGGTGATGAGCACAGAGTTACTGTGTTTCTCCCACAATCAGCTTTTGATAACCTGGAGGCATCTGAGAGTTCAGCTGGGATTGCCATGTAAAAGCCTTTTCCTTTAAGTTTCACTTCTAAGAGAGGTATTTTCACATTTTGAAGAATAAAGACTAAGGAATCCAATCAATACTGTAAGAGATGGTGTTGATGGCCACATCTGGATGGAGATGGCCTTTTTTTTATACACAAGGAAAATGTCTGTTGGCCCATTACCCTTTCCACATCCAACTGAATCCCCAAAACTTCAACAAAAAGACATCTTCATGCAAACCCAATGACCCCAGAGGTTGTCAGTATCTTTAAAAAAACTCAAATAGCTTTAGTTATTTTAGTCCTATTCTCAGAAATATGAATGGCCATCTATTTTCTGAAGAATCAGCTGGAGATTGTCAAGGACCTCTACAACACAACTTCAAACATGACAAAAATGAGGGTGGGAGGTGACTTACAGGCAGATGAGGGTGTTCACAGCATGGGGGACTGTTAATGCTAAAACTAGAAATGTCTTGGACAAGCCAAGATGAGTTATTCCCATGGAGGTGAGGCCAGAGGTCAAGGCCAGAGAACATAGGGAATGGAGTTTTTATTATCATTTCACAGAGCTTAAAATCTCCCTGCCATGGCTAACTTGACTCCTGCCTTGCTGCCAAACACCTCTCTTACTGATAGACTCCACCAAAATTCATTTCTCATAGGACTTTACTTTTTGTTTCACAAAATACCAAGCTCTCTTCTTGCCCCCAAACCCTCCACTGCCTTTCCTTTGCCTGGAAAACTTGCCACCTGTGATTTTCCCTATAGCTAGTTTTTCCTTATCAATCATATCTTAACTTAAATACCCCCCATTCCATTGTCAGATGCCCAGACACTCATGATCTCATCACAGACTGTATGTATGTATGTAGGTAGGTGTCTCCCATCTTCCTCTTCTCTGTTTTATTTGCTATCAAATCAGAGACCGACAAAGGTGTGAAACATCAGGAGCATGAAAAGTTCTCAGGAACTTTTGTGAATGGGTAAACCTATTTTTGAACTCTACCTTCCAGAATCCTGCTTATTCACTCATCCTTCATACATACGTACCTTCTTGTTGCTGAACAACCCTGCTGAAGAGGGTTGCTGAATACACCCTGGCTTGCGGTTTCCTTCCTACAACTGCTATCAGATAGAATTATTCAAGAAAAGAACTTCAGTGATACTTCATGGCAAAATCTTTTCTTGCCCTTGATTGGGGTAGCCTCTGGGCTCCCTAGCAAACATCTAGCATGTCCTGAGTTCATGAAATATACTTTATGCTCCATTCCTATTACATCACATTTGTCCTGTACGTTTCATTCTACTGGATGGTCCTGGAAGCAGTGATGCCTGACTCTGTGTCACCTGGTGACCTATCCTCTTGGACAATGCATGGTACATAGAAGGATATCTTAGCTAAAGTAAGAATTTTGACTAGAGACCTATGGGAACTACAACACTATAAGAAAAAAAAAAGAAATAGGCTGTGGATAGTGAGAGGAAATTAACTTAAAATTCTGTTAACAGAAATGCTAGTCTTGGGGCTGACACTAATGAGGAATATGGCATTGATCAAGTCCCTTTATCCTCTGGCTCTGGTTTCCTTATATATAGAATCAAATGATACTCAGAGTTTTCAAGTGTTCCCTGACTTACAACCCCCCGTTGAATGCATTTCTGGAGTTGCAGGGGCAGAGGGAGGGAGGGAGACCTCACATATTTATGTTCAAAATTTCAGATGAAAGAAGTTGTTTTCACCCTTTCTCTTCTCCCTGGTGGTAGCAAACAAGCAGTAAATATGGAAATCCTAAAAGCTGGAGAAAATAGTGAGCGTTCTCCATCTTGCTGACAAAGTACACAGAGACGGCGTCACAAAATGAATGGACTTATCCCTCCAGTGCCTTTGTATACTTGCTTGAATTCTGACTGCGTGTCTGGACCAGCGACAGGCCAAGCATCCTTTGTTCTGTGGTATCCTGGCTCCCTGACCTTACTCCAGTCAGTGTAACACCAGACCACCCTTCCAGAGGGAGGGGGACCTTCTTGTTCCTTCACCAGAGAGTCCCAAGTGGACTGAATCCCTGCTTAGTAGAATGATTTTAAGGGAGAGAAACAATGCAGGTGATGGGGAAACAGTTCTGGGAGTGGAGGTAAAGCGCAAAACAAAGAGCATTCAAGGGCTCCTACTACAGGCAACCAACCCCACTCTTGCCACAGACAGAGCTAGTTTCCCAAACTGTGCAGACAGCTCTGTCATTGCTCTGTACCCTCCCAGCCTACCTGGTAAGCACAAGTCAGGATTGCGTCTGATATTCCTAGCAACTGTCCCAAGAAGCTCCTGCTAATCAGTGCCTTTTAAAATGAACCTTCAGCAGTTCTTCCCTACCTGCACCGAATGGAAGGCTGTTGATAGGACTCTCAGTTCTGCTTCATTCTGGAGCTACCTGCACCGTCTGCTGCCCTGTCCATTGCTCCACTGGAGGGCAGACATGGTCCCTTCTGTTGGGTCTCTGGGGCTTCCCCAGAGGCAGACAGATAAGCTCTCTAACTTCTACCAGGTGCCTAAAGGGTAGAGTCTCAACATCTCCCACCGACTTCCTAACAATCTCAAGTTTCAAAGTACCTAAAACAATCTGTTTGGCTTTGTTCCTTAACTCCACTCTGAGTGAAAATGGTCATATCTCTTCACCAATCTCTCAAGTCATAGGTTTTCATTAACAATATTCCTGGCTCCTTCAAGGTATGAACCCCCCACCCCATTCCCACCATAGTCACTCAGTTTTCGCCCTCAGCACTGCTGGTGATCAGGGAGTGAAGGCAGCAGTCAGGAGGGACAGTGAATGTAATCTGGTCAGAGGGGTGTTTCTTCCCTTCCCCCTGGGACAACACCCCTTAAAGACCTGTTTAAATCCTAAATCCTACACCTTCTTCACAGTCTGAAGAAATCCTGCCTCTCTCCATGAAATGATCTCTGAGCACTTTATTTCTTGTGAAACCTTTTCAACAAATGGTGTTGGGAAATTTGGGCAGCAAGTTTGCAAAAAAAAAAAAAAGAAAGAAAGAAACCAGATCATTTTTAACTCTATACATTAATTCAAAATGGATTAAAGGTTGATATATAAGACCTAAAAGCAAAAAATACATATGCATAAAACATAGGTGATAGACCTCTAAATATTAGCTTCAGCGATTTGGTATTTGAGGACTCAATTTCAAGACAAGGGAAATAAAATAAATTGAACTTCAACTTGAATTTTTTTTGGTCATGATAGAAACCACAAAAACAAAAAGGCAACTCATGGGCTAGGGGGAAGGTATCTGTGTATCACACCTCTGACGAAGGGTTTTTTCCCCAAAATATATAAAGAACTCATAACATTCAACAACAACAAAAAAAATGAACAGTCCAATAAAAATTCAGCAAAAGACCAAAATAGATACTTTTCCAAAGAAGGCATACAGATGGTCCATAGACACAGGAGACAATTCTCATCACCATTTATTACAAAGGAAACGTAAATCAAAACTACAATGAGATACTATTTTACCCCAGTCAGAATAGTTCACAGTAAAAAGGCCGAGGAACAAAACAGACTAGAAACAACAAATGTTGATGAGGATGCAGAGAAAAAAAAAATGTCCAGGACAGGTGGAAGTATAAATTGGTGCAGCCTTGATGAAAAATGGCATGCCTTAAGAACTAAAAATAGAACTATCATGTGATCCATCGGTTCCACTAGGTATTTACCCAAAGGATATGACAGCACTGATGTGAAGGTTTCTGCATCCCTATTGTCATAGTCGCATTATTCACAAGTGCCAAGTGAAAGAACCAGCCTGAGTGCCCATGAACAGACCATTGGATAAAGAAATCAAGGAACATACCCTCCATGGAGTATGGCTTAGCTATTGAAAGAGATGAAATAGTGAAATAGCACCTTTCCAGACAAAATGAATGGATCTTGAGATGATAAATCTGAAAGTGAAAGACAGTGACCAGACAGTTTCGCTCATGTGTATGATATAAACAAACAAAGAAAACCAACTGGCAAAACACCACAAAAATAGACTCTGTGAGAAATGAAATAGTTACCAAAGGGAAGTGGAGGGGAGCAGAGGCAATGGGATATGTTGTTGACACTAGAGCTCTAGTGGAGCGTGATTGAAGGGTGTTACTTGTTGAGGTGTGAAGTTGTACTTCCAAGATTTGTAGCTATGTAAATGAAAGGCAAATCAATAAAATTTAAATAAAAATATTTTTAGTCCCATAGAAGTTTATGCCTCCTGCCTGCACCAGACATGCACTCACATCGCACTCCTGAGCACTGCAATGAGTAATATTTCACACACATGTGCCTTGGTTCCTTCAGTGGAATATAGCATTTATCGAGCCAAAAGTGTCAGAATGATGGATGAGTAGCAGAAAAGCAGATTGATTTCTGATAAAGAAATGGAATACAATTTTAATTGTGTAATCTTATGCTGGGTAAGTGAATATTTGCTGCAAAATTCTTTCATCATTTCTGTATATTTGATAACTTTCACATAAAATATGGAGGAAAAATTAAATATCTTACCTTCCACTTTATTTATGAGTCTGTTTCCTTACTTGTGGATTGTAAGGCACTGACTACATTCTGGGTCCTATTTTCTATGTATCTGTCCCCTCTGATACTCAGAGTGAAAAAACATAATGAATAGATAGCAATGATACCTAGTTGTGGGTCCTGTCTACTTATATGCCATTGATTTGTCTTCGATGCTGGATTTACCTTTCTGATTTGACATCAGGGTTGGAGAAGATTCACACAGTAAATGTGTGCAATTTTAGGGGTGCCAGGTTCTACTCCATCATACTCTTCTGATTACTGTCATTACTTGTGCCCCAAAACCTGAAGGAGTACCTGCTGGTAGGGTCCAAATGATCTCTTTGCCATTGGGCTGATACAATGGAAACAAGAACACCTACTCCAAGTTCTCAACCAAGGAAAAAAAGAAATGGAGACTGCCACCCAGTGTCCAACATTGACCTATTATAATACAGCTTCAGCTGTTGAACAGGAGAGCCATTTCTTTCTAGAGAGGCAACATCAAGTCATAAGCCTTCTGTAGTTATAGCTATGTTTGGCAGAAGCAATGTAGGTGGCTAGTAGTTTGCTACAAATATCCCTTCAGCCAAGTTTCAGGATTTGCTTCCAAATGTCAGCGGTCATAACAAGTGGCAAAGAAGTAGCTATAAAAATAAAACAACACCTTGTCTTTGAATGGTTTGTGAATGGCTTTATGCTTAAACAGTTTCAAAGTCATGTAATAAATGCTCCAAGGGAGATACATCCCAGTGGAGGAGAGGAAGTAGAAGAAGTTAAATCTCTTTTTCTGTCTCCTTCCTGATGGGGACTTAAGTGCCAAGCCTGAGAACCTGGAACGGAAGGGGAGAGGGATTCTAGTTAGGAACTTAATGCCATTTGCCTAGCACTTAAAGGACTGCGAAGAACTTCAAATAGCATTAAAGAAGGAGGCAAGGGCAGGGATTCTTAGAAATACCTTGCTTGTTTCATGATCACAGGCTGTGGGAGGCAGTCAATAAATATACAGATTGATTTCTTCCATAGCACTTAATGTCTATGCCTCTCATTTGATAATTAATCACAGAGAGGAATACTGCATGACATCACATGTATTATTAAATTGAGCTGTTTATTTCTTGTATTGCTATTTCACTTTTTACTCTCTTTTGTATTATAACCCTTGGCTAGAATTTAAGATACCAGAAAGCCAGACTGAGCATTATTTTCTATCCCCCGCAGTGCCTAGCACAGTGCCTGGCTCGAGGTAGGTGCTCCATCAGTGCATTGATTAATGAAGTCCTCCTCCTGCTTACGGCCCACCATGCTTCAGAGCTAGCAGCTGTCCTCTGGACCACCCCTGGCCACAGGGCACACAGACAAATGAGATTCTTCTACATTCCCACCGTGAGCAGCATCAAGGACCCTGAGAGGCAAACCCAATGTGAATTTTAAAGACATAGTTAGTGGTGGTTGCAGAGTCAGCCTGCCTGCAAGGAAATCTCTTTCTTCCCTCTCTTTTCAGTATCACTTGAGTGACTCCTTCCATTGAAAGTACAGGGATTAGTGCTCCATGGGTGGGCAGTCCGGCGGAGCAGCTCACATCACCATCAAGGGCTTGGCACTACCTGAAGGGCTTGGGCTCCAGACAGGACAGCCTGGTCCCCCCAGCAAAACACACCTCTTCTTCCCAAGGCCACAGGGAGACCATTGCTGCAAGCAAGTTTTCAAAATGCTTCTGTGCTCAAGAAGAACACCAGTATGAAGGCTTGGGAAAGTTCCTCTTCTCCCTCCTACTCCTGCCTTCTGTCCAAAATCTCATGTGAGGCGTTTTATTTGGGCAAAGAAACAAGCCCATGAATTTCTTTTTATGTTGGCTTAGGAACCAAAGACCTAGCATTTATTGAACAGGGACCTTCTCTGATGCTGTCGTATTTAATCCCAACAGGAGATCTTTGGTAAAATATCATCCCCATTTCACAGGGGAGAGAACCTAGATTCAGAGATGTTTCACAAGGTGCCTAAGGTCACAAGCTAGTAATGAAAACTTGCTTCTAAAGCCTCTGTGTGTGTGATTCACTTGTTGTCCCGAGAGTCCTGGCTCACAATGCCACTGTTCATGCACATTGCCCATGAGCATTAAGCGAAATTGTATTTTATTCATGTTTCAAACTATAACCTGTCCACTCTGCTAGTTTCCAAGGCTCTCAGTTATGCCACCAACATTTCACTTATTATTCAG
Organism: Uropsilus gracilis; assembly: GCA_004024945.1. Classification (NCBI taxonomy): domain Eukaryota; kingdom Metazoa; phylum Chordata; class Mammalia; order Eulipotyphla; family Talpidae; genus Uropsilus; species Uropsilus gracilis. The sequence goes on from PVHY01015366.1 coordinate 35,576, forward strand.
GGAAACACCCCACAAAGTGATGACTTCTTTCTCACTATCAGTATCCACTACCAGCTGTTCAGTTGGATTGGGGGATATGAGGGATTTAATGCTGAATTCATGAATGTAACTAAGCCTCCCTGGGAAATGAACCATAGGGATTTGTGCTGATGGAGCAAGTCTGCTGGTAATTCCAGGCCCAAGAGAGGCAGAGACTGTGGGGAGAAAGCCCCTGGGAGCGAGGTTGGGGAGGGGTGTGAAGGGAATCAGTGCCAAGTGCATGAGACTTTCTATAGAAAAACACAGCAAATATAATCTCCAACTGTTGAATAACATCTGCTTTCGGCGAGGACAAACTCTGCCATTTGTTTTTCTATTCTACGTGCTTTACTGCTGGAACCCTTCCCCTTTCTGCCTGCTTCTGCTTATTTTTTTTTTGTTTGTTTTTTTTTGTTTTTCTTCCTCTATAGCATCTCTCAAACTCTATTTCCTGTCAGAATGGCTATGTGCAGAACATGCTTTGTTTTGTACAAGAATCATATCACAGAGCTAGAGCTATTCCCCGC